>JAQGAK010000144.1:0-139672 GCA_034696945.1 Lipothrix lubbocki
ACTGGTACTTTTGGAAACAACAGCAAGATCGAGCGATACACCATTATGCGAGCGGATTCTCCGATGATTGAGTACTACACTATTGTTGATTGGCATGAGGATCATAAGATGCTGAAAGTAGAGTTCCCAGTCGACATATTGTCACGTGATGCTACGTTTGAAATTCAATATGGCCACGCCAAGCGCCCGACGCACATGAATACTTCTTGGGATATGGCGAAGTTTGAAGTTTGTGGGCACAAGTTAGTAATTTTTTTTATATTTGTCATCTACCACAATATAATTTAATTATGGTGTAGGCAATTGCCATCTCTAACTGACCACCTCATATATGCTGCTCATGTGTGTTGCTTATATTATTTAATTACCATTATCAAATTAAAATTATTCGGTAAGCAAACCATTAGTCACACAACATGTTTTAAACAGGTGGATGGACATTTCCCAGGCAGACAAAGGTGTAACGATCATTACGGACTCGAAGGTTATTATATAATTCAGTCAAATTACAACTTCCAATCATTTTCAGCGCAACATTTTTAATAAACTCCTGCATAATATTTCAGTACGGATGGCATGTCCGAGACAACATTGTCAAGCTGTCCCTCCTCAAGTCCGCGAAGAATCCAGACGCCAATGCCGATATGCACAAGCATTACATTTATTACGCTGTGTTGCCTCATGCAGGTAGCCTTTATATTTCACATTGTATTAGCTTATATATTTAAAGATTTACATGGATTACATGGAAGATGTTTGAAATGTCAAAACACTACTGAATCGATCAAACGAATTTCTTTAGGTTCCTTACAAGAGGCGGATGTTATTCGTCGCGCATACGAACTGAACGTCTTTGGAGCAAATAACGTTCCTTTGGTACCAACAGCACTAACTTCGTAAGTAAAGTAACAAAACTTCTATTAATGTTCCAAATTGTTTCGATTTATTTCCCCCCAAGCGCCCCCACTTGTTATTAACCTCATTATATTATTGTATGTACAGCTTGCCCAACAGCTATGCCGTTTCCGACAACCGCGCTGTAATAATTGAGGCTGTCAAGCCTGCACATGACGAGCCCACTGGAGTGGTTTTGCGCGTTTATGAAGCTCACGGAGGAGCTGCTACTGCGAAGTAAGTTAATTGCTTAACGGCAAAAAATTAATTATTTAAAGACGTATAAAGTTCATAAATAATAACTAAAAACCAGTGTACCTTCAACCGTGAAATGTAACATCCCCGCACTTTTATAAATTTTCAGAATCCAAACCAATTTCGGTAAAAATATAACGAAAGTGCAAGAGTGCAATGGCCTAGAAGCGCCCTCTGGAACTGAGATTCCGGTTGTTGCAAACGCCTTCACTTCCACCTTCCGACCATTTGAAATCAAGACCTTTATGATTACTTCTTAAACAGAGCGCAGCACCAATACAACGAATAGTTATTCGTTAATTAAGAATAAATTCTTAAAGCTACAGCTAAATTACTAATATTAAATTAATCAGAAAGCTACTACTATTAAGTCATTACACGTGGCAGTTATTTTTATTTAAGGATGATGCAACTATATCGTTAATATTCCAGTCTATATTGATTTTGTTGGTACTTTCTAATGTATTTCGATGATTAAACATTATAATGATCACTATTAATTACTTAAAATAATTATTTTGTCACATGCAAAAATTACAACATAATTATCCAATAGCGACGGACATACGTAGGATGAAGGTTATAGAAATTATTATAATATAATTAAATAATAATAATTTAAAATTATTGCAACTATAAATATGATTATAATAAAAACGTTCATCACACAAGAAGTGCCCAAGTTACTAAAAATATAAAAACACGTTTATTTACACACGGAATGGATATTATGACATATGACTCAATGGCAAAAACTGGGAGTCAAAACGCGGGACGGGCATATATCTGTAATACATAAACATAATAAATACGGGTTTGGCCGAAAGTTGTTTTTGTGCATGTGCTAAAAAGCACATTTAAGAAGCAATAATAATTATAATTTCACACCTTTTCATTTTATTTACAGTCCTAAAGGTGTGGCAATTAATGAACTAATAAGTATTTTACTATTGTATACACTATATTACATACACCTAAGTACACATTTCCCCCAAAGCCATGGTTTTTATGGTTCCGCGATACAAAGATTAAAAGTTAATTACCACATTAATCCATTCAGTCTGCAATCTTCCGTATTTAATTTGTAATTAAAAGAGTTTTTTTTATAAAAACTATATATACTTTCTTTAAAGTTTTTAAAAAAATCTGCGACTTATTAGTTTCGCAGCCTAAACTTTATTACACTAACTTTCTCGCTAATGTTTATGTTTAATGCATTTTTTCCTCATTTCATTTATTATTGACATATTTATTTATAGTTAATTATTATTAAAAAATTATTATACAAATTTGTAAAAAACATATTATTAATTATTTAATATTATTATATTTATTTAAAAACGACACCATAACTAAAAACGGTTTCATCTTTTAATTTACTAAACCTCACTCCACAGATCAAAAACGTTGAGAAAAATCCGTAAATACACATTTGTCCGGATGATATCGCAGTCTATTAAATATTTCATTGCAAATAACTACCTTGCCTGCAGGTTATTGAGACTTGATTTGAAATAATAATTAATTAAAAATTATTTTTAACAAATTATTTTTAACTATATGAAATATATTTGGAATAATATTTATATAAATAATTCTACAACTTGTTCAATAGCAGAATAATTTATTATGCCATACCGGCAGCTCAATTAATTTGAAGATTATAAAGTTTATTTTAATAAATATGCTGCATCTGTATATATTTAATTGCTAATAATTGAATAGTATAAAACAAGTGGTAATTATTGTAAATTAAATAATGAGAATTTTTTTTGTTTTTTAAGCATAATAAATTAGATATCCACCGCAAAACCGCAGTACCGCAATGCGTCATGTATGCACAATGACATACGATCGAGGTCACTGACAATAAAAAAAATAATGATGGCGTGAAAATATTTTTTTAAGTATATGGATTAGTGCTGTCAGGAGGATTCTCTAAATAATTATTATTGGTTATCCTTAATCCCCGGAGAGTTAGTAATATTGAATAATAAGCTCTGCCTGGTGGATTAACATATTTATCAATGTATCCAGATATAATGACAAAAATGTCAGATTAAAGATTTCATTTTTGAGATCTGGTTTGAGTCGCAAGTTTCACGTAATAATAATAATATTATATTATTATATTCCTTTAATTATATATGTATGATTACATGGCAAATACATAATTAAGATAAATTATATATTACACCTGGTGTATCTCTCTGTAATAATTTTTTGTTGTATATCTGTGATGGTCGTGTATAGTGAAAGGACAAGGAATTTCACATGTGACTGAGTTTTAATACATTTTATCTCATCCACACGATCACGATATACAGCAGAACAGGTAGGCTCCACAATTTGTGATTTGCATTGGCGAGATCATTTAGGTATCGTTAAAATAGTATGAAGGTGCATATTTACTAAGTTGCTCAAAATGCAAAGTTAAATTTTGCTGTACGTTCATTATATATGCACACAGGTTAATAAGAAGGGAAGGTTTATGTAAGAGTTTGTTGAAGGATTCAGTTCAATTTGTTATTCATTATTGTTTTGAAGAGAATATCGAGAAAGGGAATGATTATTGTTGCTGTGCTGAAGGCATTGCACTCACACATTAAAAAACTATATTGCCACTTGTGATAACAAATTGATCTGCTTCGCTCCTTTCACTTTCTGGGGAGAATAATTTTGCATGCAATAAAAAGTATTCGAGTATTACATTTAAATAGAACTGGCATCATTTTGTTCCACGACTTATTGCAGTTAAATTGTTGTATAGATAGTTCGAGAAGTAAGTTCATTGAGACGAGATCAGTGACGCTGGGTATTGTCATTTATTATATGACTTATTACATTGTTTATTATTATTATATTAATTTTTGTAAAGATTGTGGTATTTTGATTGATAAATTGTGGTATTTTTTTATAACTTTTTTAGATTCTTAAGTAACTGGAGAAATATCCCTGGAAGCCTTTCAAAAATGGAGAACAACGCATCTGAACTGTTATTGAAGCAATATGTGACAGACAATACGACCCAGCATCCCCGAAAACATGAGGTTTATATTGGCTACGGTACGGCCGGTTTCCGAACCAAGTGAGTCAAAAATGTATTTTTTATTTGTTAATTACCAATTATATGTGTTATGTACTTATACATATATTTTGGTATGTATTCATTAATTGTGACGGACCCTCAGGCTTATCATAATTTGTTTTCTTGTGCAGAGCTGAACTACTGGATCACGTCATGTTCCGGGTCGGACTGGTTTCCGCGTTGAGGTCAAAGAATCTGGGAGGTAAATAATGCTGGTTTTTGTAACTCAATTTCCAGATGAAGCACAGCAGAGCTATAATATACATAATGCATTCATATATTGTATAAAACTGCTTTTTCGTAGAGAATCTTTTTAACCGAATTGTTGTAAGTCTCTATATTTTATTAATTAACTATGACTTAAGGCAAGGCTATTGGTGTAATGATAACTGCCTCACATAATCCTGAACCCGATAACGGTGTAAAACTGGTGGATCCTTGCGGGGAAATGCTTGCTCCTGATTGGGAGATATTATCAACTAGTTTAGCGAATATGAGGTAAAGTGGTTAATTATACTAACAACAACAATAAATTATTATTAATGGTTTATCATGCGCGATATTATTCAACCGTGTTAGTACTCATTAATTATAAACTAACATTTTTATTACGCTCCTCCTCGTTCCAGTGATGAGGAACTTCCTTCTGCAATTATCGAAAAGCTAATCAAGCCATACTCCATTGACTGGCAAGCACCGGGATTGGTTTACTTAGGCCGAGATACGAGGTTAGCTTTTTTAACAAGAGAAGCATCAAATATGGCTCGTAGTTTCTCATTTTTCAGAAATTAAAAATCGGTGGAATTAAACATTAATTATTAACGTTATTTGGCTGAAATAAATTAAATTTTAAAATTACAGATCCAGTAGCGTGCCCTTGGCTAAGGCTGTCATTGATGGAATTGCGTGCATTGGATGCGAGTTGATTGATTTTGACGTAGTAAGCACACCTCTGATTCATTACCTGGTGGCGTCTAAAAATGATGCCTCTCTGGGTGAGCCTATTCGTGATGGATACTTGAAGAAGTTGTCTGGAGGATTCCGACGCGTCATGTCTAGCGTACGTATTTTGTATTTTTATTTAAAAAATGTATTTTATGAAATGCTTATGGTCATATTGTATAAAAGATGTTTGATTTTATAGGGAAGCAAAAAGTCGAGATACGTCCCTCATGTTAAAGTTGATGGTGCTAATGGTGTTGGAGCAATTATAATGAAAGAATTTGTTGATGAAATTGGTTCTGATGTGCTGAAAGTCGATATACTGTATGATGGTTCATCGGGACAATTGAATCATGAGGTAGTTATTTACAGTTTATCTTGAGTATAAATAATGATTATAAAATAAATGCCTCTTTTAAGACAATAATAAATCGTTTTTTCTCTTAAATCAACAGTGCGGAGCTGATTTTGTTAAAGTACATCAGACCTACCCACCAGGTTCTGTAACTCCTCAACGCGGGATACGTTTTGTATCACTTGATGGAGATGCAGATCGAGTGATATACTTTTATTTTGATGAAAATAATGCATTCCGAATGCTCGATGGAGACAAAATTGCTACACTATTTGCTGAGCATTTAAGCGGTTTGGTGAAGCAATCTGGTTTATCTCTGTCAATAGGTTTGGTTCAAAGTGCTTATGCCAATGGAAGCTCTACCAATTACATGCAGGATGTTTTAGTGAGTAATTTGTAAAAAGGACGGACTTGATTGAAATTTAATTATTTCCAGTTTCGAAAAATTGTGTTTTGATTATTTTAGGGCATTCCAGTTTCCTGTGCTCCCACCGGAGTGAAGTTTCTACATCATGAGGCAATAAAGTATGATATTGGTATATATTTCGAAGCTAATGGTCATGGTACTGCTGCCTTCAGTACAAAGTCTTTATCTGTCATACAAGAAGCCGCGAAGTGAGTAAACACAAAATTCATATGTTGTAATCATATTCTAAATTTTAAATCTAACAAGCAATATTTAAAATAAGTTCTGTTAATATTGCTAGAGCGGGCTCAAATCCGGCTGCCGTGGAACTGTACGAATTCACTAACATAATTAACTCCACTGTTGGTGATGCTATTTCTGATCTCTTAGCTGTGGAAGCAATATTGCACTCCCGTGATTGGACTATTGAAGATTGGGACGCCAAGTACACTGATTTACCAAACAAGTTAATGAAAGTTTTGGTGAAAGACCGCACAATAATTACAACCACTGATGCTGAGAGACAAGTTGAAACCCCGGAGGGTGTCCAGAGTAAAATTAAGGAATTAGCTGGAAAATACAAGAACGGAAGGAGTTTTGTCAGGTAAATTAAATATTTTGATTAGTGTTAAACCCATGCATGAGAATTTTGCTTTGGTATCGTTTCACTATTGTAGCATATTATATGTATATTTTTTAGACCTTCCGGGACTGAAGATGTGGTCAGGGTGTATGCGGAAGCGGATACTAAAGTCAACGCGGATAAGCTCTGTTCTGAGGTAGCAGCAGTGGTATTCGACATGTGTGGCGGTGTTGGAACTAGGCCAACGGTGTAGTAAAAAATCTGTCGGTGCGCAACGAAACTATTGAGATTATAATTTAGCCAACAATTCTGTCAATTAATTAAATGAAAAAAGTGATATTATAAACCATGCAATAATATGAAGCCTATGGTGCTGTATCTTCGGATACTTAAACAAATAGAATAAAATGCAAGCCGTTGAACTGATTCTTTTATTGTACTTCACATTTCTGTATAAATAGAACAAGTTTGCTTTCTTCCACGGAGATTCAATCATTTTAATTTTTACATATTCATATTATTTATCGACTAAAATAGTCTTTTCACTATTCATTCTGTAAGTAAATGTAGAACTTGGCATCACCGGGTGAATCACTTGATTTAATAACAATAACAACTTTATACCACTCTAAAAACTATTCACAATCAGCGTGATCTCATTAAGCGTGTTTACATATTATTAACGTATAGGTATAAAATGCAATATCTAAAAACAGCTCCATAAAAGTACAAAAGGTGTGACAAGTCTCAACAATATTGCTTTCTAATTGTCATATTTCGTATATTGCTCGAGAACCGAATTAATAATATTTTAACACCACGAAACTTTGAAAAACCTTATAAATTGTTACGCATTTAAGACATAAGAGAGGAAGAGATTCACTGGTCATGGCTATAATGGAAATTCCTGTATCAATCAGACTTTGCTAACTCACCGGCAAGGATTATTCATAATATAAGGTGCATCTATAAAATTAAATACAAAAACATGACGATACAAGATACGGAAGGTAAATGCAAGTCTTAAATTGCATGTTTTGGACGGAGTCAGTAATAAGATCTTTAAAAATGGACGGCATACGTGAATGGCACGTAAAGTTCAGCGTGTCATGGTGATTACTTTAAAAATAAAAATATTGTCTAATTACTAAAATTAAAAACTTCATGGAAAATGAAACATTCGGAGCAACATCAGAACTGAGAAAAACAAAACCGATCCTGGAGCAAGTGCAGATGCCCCGGCTCGACAGTCTACCAAAGCTTTAGCCCTTAGAAAACTCTTTCCCAAGTAGCTTCTGTAATTTCTTTCGTTCTCTGGAATTACTCGAAGCTGTTGCGTCGCGTCTTGAAATATTAAATCGCTATAAGGAGGAGATGAGTAGAACATCGCGAACCTGTTGAAGAAATAAACGGTGTTAGAAAGTCGTACATTCGACGTTAAGCATCTACGGAAAATAAATTATACAGCCATATAATAAACTTACTTAAAATCATCTTCATATTTGCTTCCGTAGAGCTGCTGCGCGTACAAAAACAAGTTCACAAGTGCTCTTGTGGATGTCTCGTTATAATGCTCTCCTCCTCGGATCATAACTGCGTTGGCTCTGACCTTACCAAGATTGCATTTCGCGTAATCTGTGACTGGAGCTCTTCGTCCTAGTATTTCACCATTCATTAATTTTTATAAATTCCAAGTATGTAAAGAAGCACAATTAATATTAAGCGTGGTTACTCACCATCGCGACATAAAAGTTCGTAGTCACCGGAGAGCGTATTACGGGCCCAAGTCTCCCTTCGCTTCCCGTCAGTTACCTCCATCACTGTGGTGTGCTTGACGAATGCTACTTGCCCTCCTCCTTCAATTAAACAACGGAATGCTCCTGCAATGTCATTCAAGTTATTTAACTTGCTTACTCGAAACACACTATAACAAACCATTGTCATTTTGAAATTATAATTACCAGTGTAACCGTAAAAATCTTCGGCAGCTTGTCTACTACAGTAGGCAGAACTTGATCCTCGACATAAATCGCACAAATTATTGTATTGCCCACCGAAGTTAAATTCGCTGCTCAGAGCACCGGGAACACAAGATTTTGTAAAATATTGTGATGCTGCTAGAAGGGAGTCGCACCCATATCGTCTCATTCGTCCACTTGATATCAAGTAGGCCATAGGAATGACCCAACCTGCCGCATGTCCAGCTCCCGAGTGACAGGATCGTTTGCCTATGGAATTATAGTTATTAAATAATTTAACACAGAATGACGCACAGCCACTATGTTTTACAGATAACTACAAACGATAATGACCTTTGAGAAACGTCAATTCGGTCTCCGCGTCTCCCTGATACGCCACTGCAACCGCGTAGTACTCAGGTTCTTTTAAGTTGTAGATTTCTGCAAGGACTGGAATTAGATCGTATATATAACCGGCTGTATAAATATCTCCGGCATCCATAACAGCAACATCAGCATCTCTGAAATTATCAGAAATAATTAATTCATCGTTAGCACATATTGCATGAAAATAAAATGTATAGGTGACACATAAACGAATTTGAATTTACCCTTGCCGAATAGCTTGCATACAATGAACAGCACTATGGGCTTTGTAACAAGACATCTCAGGCTTCAAGAGTTGTGCATTTAGGGCAGTCTAAAATTAAAGCACAAAATAAATCCATAAGTACAAAAATTCTCTTTTTCTGTGTCCCAATTCTCATCAATTTAAAAACAATTACCCTCATCTTGTTGCATTTTTCCTTTTCAGCATCAGATGTGACACATAATGTCATCCGTCCTACTGGACAGGATCTGACGTCAAGGATTGGGTCCAAACTAGAACCGAGATATTTATTGTACATCTGTTCTTCTTCACGTATGACTCTGAAGTCGACAGTGGCGTCCTAGAGTATTTGAATAATCAAATTGAAAGCAAGTTCTTGACAAGAATACTGGTATATAATGTGAATTGATTGAACTGTTGCTTAGATCGCTTGAAACTTTACCAGGAAAAGGAGATCGCTGCGATTGCCATACCGAGGCACGGATTCGAATAATTTTAAAGGCGGAGTTGCACTATTCGGGATCAGTCTATCTTGACTATCTCGCAAATTAAATGCTGCCACAAGATTTTTAAAGAACTGTTGGTATTTCATTCGAGTTTCCACCGTCTTCCCGGATGAGGTTACAACGGCATGGGATGGGATATTACCCCAATAGCAATCTCTCCATTCATCAATACCTCGTCTGCTACCATCCGGACAGAGGAGTTGATAATTAGATAGAAACTGATTGTAGCCAACAGAAGTACTTGCACTAACAGTAGGTCTTCTTGATTCAGGACCACGATCGTTATTTCGATCATTATTGCGATCGTTAAAGTTTCTTCCACTTCCCCACTGATTGCCGTCAAACCCACCGAAAGGATTTCTTGATTCATTGCGGAACCCTTGGTTGTTAAAGTCGTCTCGGCGAATACTGAAATCAGTCGTACTCGGAGGGTTAAAACCATCAAATCTAGGACGATTTTGTGGCTCGTCTAATTTTCTCTGAAGTTCATAATCCTCCGCTTTCTTGATGGATTCAAAGTACTCTTTTATAGATGAGTGCTTGATAAATGCAACATCTCCTTTTTCCATGAGACATGTTATGGCTCCTTGGTATCCAGCGTATGGATCCGTACTGGTACATTTCACTCCCGGTAAAAGACTGCCACAGATTTCGCACAACTTGTCTGAATTATCTCCTAATGGGTTGTACTTCCTAGAAAGGGAATTCACAGCACAACTAGGTCCGAAAAAATCCGTGACTGACTTCACATGATTGTTGCAGTCAGTGACTTCCATACCACCCGACCTCATTAGCTACACCAAAGATTTTTTAAAAATTATATTTCATACTTATCCACTGGTTTACATACTACTCGGATATTCTGGACTAACAACAACAGTTTTTTTGCAATACAGCTTTTAACTGAACAAAACCACTCTTCTCACCGTGCTCACTGGAATGATCCACCCTGCTTGAGATCCAACACCACCAAAACATGCTCGTTTGTTCCGTAAGTCTTGCAGCGAATATATTGAGGACCCTCTGGGTACAACAGCCACCGGAAATATTCGGTCAGTTTGCCCGGCTGTTTCACCTTCATACAATTCTTGCAGGATTGGAACCAAGCTATTGTACCTTCCGCCTATGAAAACCTCCCCGGGATCCAAACTCGTCACATCAGCCATGTCATTGTCGATCAGAATCATGCAATCATCCTTGCTGGACGACTAGAAAATCAAGACATAAAATGCATTCCCTTCTTTTTTTAAAAACTTTTCCATAACTTATATTCTGTCTAGTGTCTCGGTAGTTACTACTCTGTAGTTAGTTACCTGTGCACATTTCAAGTCATAGGATGGCAAGATATTGCCGCTGCCGCGGTCATAAAGGGGATTCAACCGCAGGTATTTCGCTATATCCTCGCACTTCTGTTGCTCCTCAACACTAATTGTGCACCAAGTAAGCTCTTTTGGATCTCTGCTGGAGATATAATTTAGCTGGCATGTCACTATATGAAAAAATAAAATCAACGGTTTAATTAAATATACTTTAATTAATCATCCCCATACTAACATAAATTTACACAAAAATATTTCCAGTCATCAACATATAAAAATACTAGTAAATCTTATGTATAGCTCACCAAAACTCACGCAAAGTCCAACCAAAAGAATAAAACGACTTGTAGGCATTTTGCAACCCTCTATAAATGGTCTAATGTCATCAGGTAAGATACATCAAGGTTATTATTGACACTGCGGAGTGCCGGGCGAAAGACAGTTTCCTCACAACTTGTAATATTAATGGAAATGACATAAAATTGACATGAAAATTCTATATTCCTATGTAGTATTTAAACTTTAAGAAAAATTTGGCGTGGTCAGTGCAGAAGGTTTACAGACTACTGAGATATGGGTGGAAATCTATAAAAAGCTCTGAGCAAAAACGATCCTTGATTGCACACCTGTTGGCAACTGAAAAATAAAATAAACCAGAAGACAAAATTAAATAATTAATCATTTACTGTATTACATACACACACAAATTTATTATTACTATTCCGTCACTAATCACCTGCCGCAATAATAATTTAAAGGTTTAAATCGTATGTTCAAAATAGAATAAATAAAGTGTTTACATTTAAGACTAAAAGGTGTAAAAAAAGTGCTCACATTGAATCCCTCGCCCTCACTTTTGACGGTTTGTTTTGAAGACTGCAGCATAGAAGCATAGTTTCAATACATTACAATAAGAGTCCAAGGCACACCTACACATGCCGCAGGTGAGATGATTAACAAGCTTCTCAACCAATACAGGTGGTTCCTTTATTTCTCTCTCCAATGGAACCCTTTCATATGTGGTTGGCCGCTGATTTCAAAAGTTAATTTGTCATCATCAATTTGTCCCGTCAGCAATTAATACGGGTAATATGACACGATCATGCTCATTGTCATTAATAAATGACATTCCAATGCTCCTCTACATCCTTCTGTATATAGGGAGCATGTACATATTACGTCACCGAAAGGGTCCATGGGTCACCCAAAGATTTTCTGACGGCCAATGTTAAAGATAGCCATAAGGACAATGCTTAAGGAGGTGACAGGGTGGGTCAGTCCCTCAAAAATCGGCCGAAAATCGATGACGTAATTTGTACATGCTCCCATAATATGCATTCATGTGGCATGAATTTGAGGCGATCAAATTACATTTATTGGGGCGAAGTAAAACTTTTGCCACATTGAGTTTTTTTAGACGCATGATACGCACAAACTCACACAATTATTTTGCTCCTCATCCTATAGTCTTCAGTTATTACTTACACTTCATTTCACAATTCTGTATTCAAAATTATTTTAATTTTATGTATTTATTTTCTTAATTAATTTAAATATCATTATTGTTTTGCTTCTCATTTAGTTTCAACGTTATTTACTCTTTTTATTTCTCATTTATTTCTCATTTAATTTAAATATGATTCAGTGCTTATTTCTCATTTATTTATCTTTTAATTTAAATATGATTTATTATTTTTATTTCTCATTTATTTCTCATTTAATTTATATATGATTTAGTGTTTTTATTTCCCATTCAAATATTATTTATTGTTTTTCCTCCATTTCATTCAAATATTTATTAATTTAAATGATTATTTGGTTTCAAGATTATTTTATTTATTATTCAGTTTCAACATTTTAAATTTATTATTTATTTATTTATTTATTATTATACTTGTTATGTTGTTATACATGCTTACATTTAAGTATAAATATATTGACATACAAGGGCAGAGAAGTATGTAAGTACTTAAGTATTAATGTCAATAAAAGTAAAAGGGAAGTAATACATGAGATGAAATCATATGAAATGGAATCATCCCCCTGTCATATTTTTGGGAATTTCAGCGCATCATTTTTTGGGGGCATTGTGGAACAATCCTCGCCGTCGCCACTTCCTCTTCTGTTTTAGATTTTGCTCTAATTGCTAGTATAACTTATTACTTATTATAGTACCAATACCAATAATTATTAGGAATTATATTATATGCATCTAAAAATAATATACGTGTGAATTATAAACCTTTACATTTTATTTCTAAAATGAAAGCTCTCGTATTGCATATACTAGTACCTAGATGCTTAATGTATTGTGTTTCCCCGTTTAAAATATTGCCCTATCTATGATGATATTGAAGTGTAAATAAGTAACTGACCTATAGTATGTTATATACAAATAGGGAAATATGCAAAAAAAATGGTCAAAGTAGTAAGAAATAATATTTAGGGAGACTTTACAACATTACTTACTATAGTTTAAAATGACAATTTACTTATACAAATGTATATACTAGTATCGTTATAGAGTATATTTACATGTAATCAGAAATATATAAAATAAATCATATTACGAAATGTTAATGGTTTCTCTAATGTAAGTAATTAAAAACAATTTGCTACTAAAATAATATTAAACGATAATAATGAAATAACAAACAAATTAATAAAACCAATAAAATATATAACAAAATAAAATATATAACACAATATCTATTATAACAAAAAATATCAAACAAATTACAAAAACTAATTTTTGTAACTAAGTACAGAAAAATATAAGTAAACTAAGTTTTTTTAAATCGACAAAGAATTATTATTGCTGAAATTGAAGCCAAGCCGAGACCTAAACAGTGTCGAGGATCTCTCATTCCAATGGCGGTAAGAACAGCAGGCGTTTAAAAAATCCGCAGAATCTTTTTGGGCCTCGGCCTCCTCAGCCTTTGCTCGAAGAAACGTTATTTAAAGGAAATGTACTCTGTGCTGAAGGAAAGTTAATATTTCATATATGATTGAGAGTTGAGAAATCCGTCAGTGAAGAATTTGTATTTTGCATTTCATCTTCCTTGCTTGTTTGCGGCAATCATCAATAAAAACTTTTTCACAACAACAAGAACAAGTGTTGCATAATAAGGAGAACACGCTTTATTTGTATTTGTAATACCAGATTAGTATTGCGTAAGAAAAAGGGATTAGTGGAAGGTTTTCATATTGGGAATTATTGGGACTATAGACTACAAAGATTTAGATTTTGAAGGACTGTATAGAACCTCGTGGATCTACAATATCAAATATCTACAAGTCAAAATGGTGGTTTTGCAGATTCGAGATAATGATCAGTTTGAAAAAACTATAGAGTAAGTGTGTATATCTTATTATTATATACAATGCAATATATAAGTATAATTTAAGAAGAATAAATTTTTGGATGAATAATATTTTAATGTTGTTTTTTCCTTTATAGGACAAATACACTCGTTGTGGTTCATTTTATGGCACCTTGGGCTGCCCAGTGCCAGAGTATCAATAATGTGCTTAAGGATCTTTCTGAACTCAACGAATTAAAGGTTTGGCATTTGGCAATATGATTTTTTATATTAATAATATTTAAAAATAATAATATTAATGTACTCGTTACTCGTTCCGTTGAAGCTGATTGTGTCTGCGACCATTTATGTGTCTGGTCAGGATGAATTTGAGGATAGTTTGGTTATTTTGGTCTGTTTGTATAGTAAAAGGACCGACAAAAATAAATAGTTGTGAATTGAGTGACATTATAATCGTGTGCATGATGTTTTGACATTATTATGACATCATATGTGATCTATTGTTCTGGGAGGTAATAATTTGAAAAATGTAGCTATTGTGTGTCAGTTAAGGTTTTTTCATTTGTAATGTTTAATTGCAGGAAGTGGCGTTTGCTGAATTGGAGGCGGAACATTTTCCGGAAGTATGTCTAACATACAATGTCATTTCCGTTCCCACCGTGCTGTACTTCCGAAGGGGCGAATTTTTGGATCGAGTGGATGGGGTTAAAGTGGCGGAGCTGACGAGTAAAGTTAAATCTCATGTATGATTTATTTCACCATTACGAGTGTTTAATTCAGTTGAGATGACTAGATTAGATTAGATTGCCTAACAGTTACTATTATTTTATTTATTATTATTTATATATTGGCTGTATTTTTTAATGTTGTTGCTATTTTTCACAGCTGAAGCCCTCGGCTTTATCACAAATTAGGCATCCACCAGAAAGTACCATTAATCAGGCTCGCCCAGGGAGTGCATCTGTACCCACATCGTCTTCAGCAGAAGCGCAAAATAGTGGGAAAGAGACATTCGTGACAATGGAACAACGTCTTAAAAGTCTTATAACTCGACACAAAGTCATGATTTTCATGAAGGGTACACCGGATGCCCCTCGGTGTGGATTTAGTCGTGCTATTATCGAAATTATTAGAGGAACTGGGTATTGATTGTATTTAATTTTTAACTTTGACATATTTTATTTTCATTCCACTGTTTAGTTTTGACTGATATTAACGTTAGTGTCTGAATTTCCTCATAGTGTGGCTTTCGGAACATTCAATATTCTCGAGGACGAAGAAGTACGCCAGAACTTGAAAACCTATTCGGATTGGCATACATATCCTCAAGTGTATGTGAACGGAGAATTAGTCGGTGGGTTAGACATCATCAAGGAACTACAGGAAAACGGGGAGTTATATACAACGTTGATAGCTCAGTAGTGGAACGCACAAAAATGCTGTCAGCAACAACAAAAATCCTGACATTATTGCGTTTTGTGCATTTCTGCCTACGCTATTTCTGTAAACAAAATTATAACGTTGTAATACATTGTCGTCAACTGATGAAAACAGTAGAATACAGGCACACTTTGACTGAATAATCATGTAGCTTGGTTTCATATTTCCTTGACTTCGCTTTGCAAAATTTTTTACCCTTAATTAAATTATTTAAGGTCTGCCAAACTTCAAAAATCTTCCATTAATGATTACATCTGTTCAGTTTGATTATTTGTACGCATACATACGTAGAAATAAAACTATAGCTATAGTGTGGCGGAATATCAAAGCATGAAAGTTACTGTAGAAGGAGAAGCTTCTCTAGAAGTCGTACGAATAAAAGAGATACATACCTATAATGTATTCTTTTGTATAAATCACAATAACTTAAATAAACGATCACACATGTAGTTGGTAGATATTTTAATCATGCGTAGGACATGAATTAACGCCTATCCAGTTTCATTATCAGTCATCACTGTCCGATCAAACTCCAACACGCATCTTGGTTTGGAGTGTTGTCAGTAACATTCGATGGACAGGTGCTTTTATTATTATCTCTAAACGCCTTGAACTGACATTGTTATATAAAGTATCTAAACTGTCCTGTGTCAATAATATCCTCCCGTGTGATAACGATTAAAGTAGCTAAACCTTTGTTCTACATTAGTTATCACTATCTATAATGATAGTTGAATTCGAGAATGTACAATAAATTCCTAAAATAAAGAGAGATTATTCACTGTTCTGATCGTTTAGAATAAATATGAATTGTAAGTATGTACATCTATGGTACAAAGATTAAATCAAGAAAGTTTGTATGCACATGTTACAAATTACAGCATCAGAACCTCTTGATGATCTTAAGATGACCTTTGATGTAACAAAATTCGAACCCCACCATAGTCACAGCTGGACTAACCATGATCTTGATACAAATATTTCATACAATGCATCAAAGTGTTTTTCTGTTATATTTTACACAATTTGCAACCATTATCAGCACTACCTATAGATTGACACAACGCAGGCTATTTATCATACATTCATATATGACAGCTGAAGTGCCGGGTGAGACTATTTAATTGAGCTCAGGTGTCATCTCATCTCATCGCCTGTTGGAAGTAAGGAAATTGTTGAACGACATTGCTTCTGCACACATCGTCAGGAAGGCAGCGTCATTTTAACGCAATTGTAAAAATGAAGCGTGAAGTTCTTGGCATTGGTGAGGAAATCACGGACTACAAATTCAATGGGGTACTATTTTAGATTATTTACAATGATTAGTTGTAGAAATTCTGTAGAAATACTTCTTTTAATAGTAGAAATAATAATGTATTAAAATTTAATTAATAGGTCCTGGATTGGCTAATCACTATTAACGACCCCAGAGAAATATGGAAGGCCCAACCAACTTATCTGATATCCGAAATCGCTTTCCTTACAGTGGGATTTCTAACTTTCTTGCATTGTAATAATTGCC
Organism: Lipothrix lubbocki; assembly: GCA_034696945.1. Classification (NCBI taxonomy): domain Eukaryota; kingdom Metazoa; phylum Arthropoda; class Collembola; order Symphypleona; family Sminthuridae; genus Lipothrix; species Lipothrix lubbocki. The sequence goes on from JAQGAK010000144.1 coordinate 17,202, forward strand.
CCATTATTCTTAACATTCAACAAAATTATTATTAGCAATCTATACAAAAAATATATATGTTGAATGAACAATTGCTAATTATGTATGTGTAATTCCAGCCCGACGTGTGGGTGGACGCTTCAAATGGCTATGGTTGGCATGTATCATGCATGGCTTCTTCACCGAAAACATGACGTTTTGGAATAAAGAAATTAACAATTTTTGGCATTCTCAAACCACCATTGTACTTCTGGGCAGACGACTCCCTCTACACATCATTTTTCTTTGTAAGAAGACTGGTTTATGCGAAGTTCTCAAATGTTTTCTAAAATCATAAATCACACCATAATCAAATTGGAATGATTTATTATCAATTAATGTGGACTTCTCTTTCAGATCCCACATTTATTTATTCGGCCTCCGCGTGCGTCTCCCGCTTGCGATTGAGTCTCCTTCAGACAGCATTGGCCACTGGTTTATCAGTAGTACTGATTGATATTCCTTATGACATCATGGCTGTCAAATTTGTCCACTGGACTTGGCACGATACGGACCCGAATATCTATGACAGACACTACTGGGTCCCGTTCACATCCTATTATTTCCATGCCACATTTGCCTGCTCTTTCACTCTAGCTTTTAATTTATGGAGAAGATTATTTTGCGAAAATGACCCCAACAATCCCTGGGTAGAGGATAAGCGGGCTTCTCGGGAATTCCTATGCTGTGTATTGACTGCCGTTAGTGGAATGCCAGGGGGCGTCATTCAATTCCTCCCTATCTACCATCTTTTCCATGACTACCTCGGAATTCACACCGAGAACTGTGTAGTCACATTGGTCCTGCTTTACTTCCTTGTTGCCTGGAGGATGGACCGAAATCCCAAACAGGGCTCGCGTCCAGCTAATGGTAATTACCTACCCTAGTAATTTACCTAGTAATAATTACACCATCAAATTAAACTACCATTTCGATGATTCTAGTTGAATACTGGAGACCGCTTATTTGAATTTTGGGCGATCTCCATAATCCATGACTAATCTTTATCTATTAACATCTATAGGTAGAAACAAGTTTTACATAAATGAAATAGTCATTGGATTGATTCTTCACTACTCCGTATATCTGGGCATGGCTGTTTTCGGCGATCCAGAATACGAAATTTCAGTTGGGCTTCACGAGAAAATTGGGCCTTGTGATGTAATGCAAGAACAAAAAACTATGTTAACGCTCATCACGGGAGAGGTATGTAAAACACATCATGAGACAACGAATTTACAATTATTTTACAATAGTAGTTAAGATAATATACGTAAATGCGATGTATCTTGGTGTAGACGATAATTAATATTTCAGTACCGATCATACCCCTACATCGACCATAATTTCATGTTCCGATTGCAAGGGATACTGCTAAATCGGTCGTGATAAAGTCATAATAATATAAAATTTATTTTCAGACGGCCAAACGAAGGAAGTTTCTCTGTGCTGAAGATTATGATGAACAATACTTCGACTTCCGATGCATAGATAAAGTTCCCAAACAAGGATCCGAATGGTACACCATTTGTGGCACGCCGTATCCAAATAAAGCTGAATACGTTCAGGTATGATATTTAAGCAATATTTATGAACTAAAAATTAATTTGTTTTCAAGGATTATGAAATTTATTCAACATACTCCGGCATAAAATTATGTATACACTGTACACTCCTTACAACTTCTCATCGGTAAAACCTTAAGTACTTTCAATTTTGAAATATAGGTCCTCGGATTAATTTGCTTTGTTGCCTTTATGTTCTTCCGAACAATGCTCTTTTCCTCTGGCGAAGAATGGAAAACCGCCCCAACCAATGGCAATAAGAAGACTAAAAGGAATTAAAACCCTTCCTTCCCGAATTTATTGTTATTGAATACCGAAAATAAAGCAAAATCTACTGTACAAAAATTCCATCAAGCTACTTTATAAACTCATTTCTCTCGGAACTAATTTCATTACAATAACAATATTAATAATAATAAATAATTCATTCATTTCATTAAAATGACAATATAAGCTCGGTCAGGGTCAGAAGGTCCTATCATGGTCAAGGGTTACAGAAAACAGAATATCGATATGAATTATTTATGACTTGTTGTCTCACTGTCCGCCGTGATCCCTGAAGTTTTACATTTGGAATACACCACGTAATAGTAATCTTCGTCATGGACAACCAATTCCAATTGAGTGATTTTGCCTAAACATACATACAGAAAAAATATGAGAGGTCATTTTCATGATTTGCCTTGAACACCTTTGATCTTTAATCTTCAAATCTCTCAATTTATTATTATAGTTTTCCTGTCTATTTTTGCATCAACAACGCTACGAACTCATTGACTCCAAATACTAATTTCTAGTTATTTCCATAAATATAGAAATTAATTAAAATTCTTTATGGTTTTCCTTATATACATAAATTTGACGGAAATAAAAATCAATAGCACGTCTGACCTTCAGAAATCTTCGCTCCATCACCTTTCCCCTTCTTCAGGAGATTAAACCATGACGAGAAACTTTTGCTGTTGGGATCTTTAGTACGTCTCTTTTTTTCCTTTTTCGCCCGAACAGGAGCCATTTCAGGTCCAAAGTGGCCGAAGGAATCAAATTTCAACCCTAAAATAAACAAATGTAATAATTACACAAAAGAATTATTCTTTTACGATATTGAATGCTTTTCCTGTGAAAATGATAATAATTATATTTAATTAATATAATCACTAATAGCCGTAACAGCCGAGAGTTTATAAAAGCAATTTACAATATAAACTTAATATTTTATACCAAAACAATGGAGTTTTCAATGTCTTCCAGATGAACTGATAAGTTGGTAATTTCTTTAATAATTATATGAAATGATCGTTTTTATTATACAACTGCAGGGCGCTCTTGCTGTTCGAAAGTTGACAATAAATTTAAACTTATTGAAATGACGACGTACTTTTTTGGGTTTTTTGGCGTTTTCCTTCGGAGGCACTGCTCCGTGTACGTCATTACAAATAAATACGTAAAATGCTGTAATTTTAACAAATCTCTTTGAAAAAAAAATATTTATTACGAAAATATTATATTTTATATTTATACAATATCATACATAAGTATACATAGACTATTGAGTAAACTGTAGACAAATTATATTTAAATTCGATTTAATGCAATTTGTTGTTCTTTGTATTAGTATTGTAATAAGTAAGTGAATTAAACATTAATTTAAAAAATCAAAATAAAGCAAATCAAAGGTGGCAATAATAATAATGAATTATTTCCTCATTTCAATATCTTTGATTTTTGGGGAAACTGTTTATGCATTTTAATTACAATACAATTGTATTTATAGTAGGAGGTATTGGCGTTGCAGTGTGCCCCCCAAAACATTACACAGTACAGTACAGAAATATGCGTAAGTACCTATACAACACGAGGTAATTTAAATTAATCATGAAATAAAATAATGCAAATTAAATACTTTTTTCACCTTTAAAAGTAAGGATCTTTATTGCTTTACTCTACCGTGTGCAGATGAATACTGCGGAATTAATTTTTAAATTATGAAATAATTTTAAACAGTTTTTAACATTTTCTTTGCACAACTATTCAAGTAATCCGAACCTTCACACTCAAAATACAGATAAGAGGTTAATTTAAGATTTTTTTATTGCTGTCCGTGTCCAGCTTTAGGTATATAATCGCGATGACCGCTTGGTGCATGACCACCAGTATGTTTTGAGCGAGTAAAAACCATTGTTTGAGACGGTCTCCAGTCCCCATCATTGCCATACTCGGACCTTAGGGCCATATTTCCAAATTTTTGATCCATCTGATTGTACCGCTGATCTAAGCCCTGGTGGTCGTGATGTCCTCCACGATAATTTCTGGTGTCACTATACTGCCTGGAGTTTCTGTCATACCCGTCATGTTCTCGATTTCTTGCTGGGTAAGTCTGATGACCTTGAGAATGGCGATACTGATTATCGTCTCTACCCCCGTAACGATTATAACTACCAGCTGCGGTAGTGTCACCACACCGGTAAAAATCTTGTCTGAAGCTGCTTTCAGTAGTAGGTTCATTCCTCCGAGTTCTATGATCAAAGTTCATGGACTGAGGAGGGGCGGAGAATTCATTTTCTAAAGATGGGAATTGGCTGGAATTAGAAAATTCAAGATTTATTTCGTTTCCTCTTCGCTGTTGTGGAACAAAATTGCGCTGAGGTGGAGCGGTCTCTCTGGCATTTCGTTGCGGATTGCTTCCACCGTATCTATCCGACTTAAAATTCCTTGAGTCATTCTGACGATAGCTGTCCGCCGAATTCTGTCGCTGATCATAATTCCCGTAAGAATTCCTATCGTTCCTTTGGTAACTATCTCTGCCATTTTCTCTCTGAGGATATCCTGAATTATAATTTTCACGAGAATCTTGTCGCATTGAGGAAGTATCGTTAAATCGACTGGGTTTGCTATCATCATATCTCTTATATCCATTTCTAGAATCGCGGTCTTGTGGTGTAAATCTGGATTCCGTGTCTTTGCGATAAGTCCTATCATCTCGTCTTCCTCTGGAAGATGTATTGGTGGAAGTAAATGTTTCACGTTGGATTTCAGGTTGTGCGGGTCGGCTTGTTGGAGGCTCGTCTTCGGTCTTAATTTTTTGTGCGATAAATCCAAACAAATTTATGCTGTTTGAAGGCTGCTCTCCTAATTCATTTCCTGTTGGACCATCGTCATCCTCATCATCTCTTCCTTTCCGTCTGCCTCCTTTTCTGGGACCTCTTGTAAAGTCCTTTTCTCCATCCTCACGAGAATTTGAAGTATTATCTTTGGCATTCTGAAATTAACAGTATAAGTTATATATGTATTTATGTACCTGTACTACACTAACTCTACTAGTACAGTTTGTGCATTGTATTGAATATAATTTCATCTTACCTTAAGAAATTTTAAAGCCTTTTTAGGATTTTTATACTTTCGCATAGCTTCCTCAGCTTGCTCTTCACTAAATCCTTCATTTATTAGATCGAGGACACCTTTGTCAACAAGCTAAAATAATACATACATTAAAATTATAAATTTCAAATATTTTTAAAGATATTAGACATGATATTATGGATTGAACTCTACTACCTAGTGACTTGGAATAATATTACCTAAATAAAATTACTTACACGTTTGCCTTCACCGAAGGATTTAGCTTGGGCTTTTTTTGCAAGCTCTGAGATAGTTTCCATTCGTTGCGCATCAAATTTTGATTTGCTGGGGTCATCAGTTTTACCTTCAGTTTGTTCTTTAACGATATCCATCGCCTGAAATCATATTTAATTTGTTGTTAACTGGTCTTAGAGCGATAATGACTGATTAAAGTATCAAATTAAACTGATGCAAAGCAATTCATTACTTTTACGTTCCGCAAATCGGACCGATCCACTCGACCACCTCCCCTCACGTTGAACGGCTTCCATAGCGGTGGTCCATCATTCCCAGCCCTAGTGGAGACGAATCCCCATGCCCTGAGCTTATCGGTTGCTATCTGCATCTTCCATTGTTCAAGCAATGCGGGTACAGTTCCACCAATCACTCGAATGTTTCTGGTGTCCAGGATTATTAACCCCATGACAACTGGAACCTCTCTCATTATTTCTACCTTCGTTCCTGGTACAGTAGAGCTCCTGTAAAAAGAACAACAGGAACTTTAGAATTGCAATATAAAACTAATACTTAAACGCCGACGAATGATGACTATGTTCGAAAAACATTTTCTCAGAAGTGTCGATACAAATTTATTACAAATATAATAAGCCTAGACTGGATAATAAGACTGTAACGAACGATAATTGTGGATGATAATCTGGGATCAATCCTTGCACAGAAGACTTCCCATCCGTCAAAGTCACTTTTACTATGCTGTTCTTAGGGTCAGTAATGGACGCATCTGACTCTCGGTTCTTCCTCGGTACAGATATATTCACACACTGTGCAACCTGGAGGATGCACTCCGCTGGAATGACCTTTTTCGAATTTACGCATTCTTTCAGAAAATGCTCCCTTGTCTCGGATTTAGTAAAATCCTCCTGTAACATAATCCAAAGCCCAAGTCAATATTTATAAGTATAATCGTTTTTAATTAATCATCATCATCATCATCATTCCTTAACGTGAGAAACGTAGGTGGGCTTCAGGTCATAATAGGTAACCATTAGATCGACGCGCGCGAAGCGCGCGGAGTTCTACTGGTATGACATATAATCCCTTTTAATAAATATGACATAATCCCTTTTATAAATATGACATAAACCCTTTTAATAAATTGACATAATCCCTTCTAAAACCACCGTATTACTTGATTGGTATTACATAAATGTAAAGTAACACACTCACATCCATCCAGGAGGACATAATTGTAGTATTCGCAGTCTACGCTGCTACAGTTTGAAATGTAAATGAGTAAATTATATGTCGTCTGATGAGGGATTGCCGGACCTATTAAAAATAAATATACACAAACAATTACGTAAATGATACATTTACAGATATACATGCTCTTACATACAAATGAGCTTTGTACATAAATGTAACAATATTATAATATAGAAATAAACAACAATCGTCAAAACAAACATTAAAAATTCCAGCATCCACAATAAAAATAAATTGAAGTTAAATTCGTACTGGATAATACACGAACTGGACACTCGCATACTGTACTTTCCGAATCCTCCACACCTGTATTTCTTTTGTAAACAATAGGAGCGTCGTCTGCTTTTTTTAATTCTTGTAAATATGTGTTTGCCTTGACGATCGAAGATTAAAGCTTACAAATTATGTCCTGGAGCCTCCGTGCTGAGAAAGTTGTTAGATGTAAGTATAAAAGGCTGATTGCTGGGCAATAATAATATCTCTTTTAAATACCTAAATTAAAGCTGATTTCACACTGCTGATGACAACTTTCGCCATCGTACACAGACGGACCTTCGCTTCTATATTTCCCACTGAACAGCAAAAGCATCGACAGTTTATATATGTGCATTCATATATGATGTGAGTTTCAAATGTTCGAACGCGTTTGCGACATACATACTAAAATGCAAGGAACCCTTTGGCAAGATTCCGGAGACCATAGAAATGGAGATGCAATGCAAAACAATACTGCTTCTGCCTAAATTCATTAATTCTTTAAGAATTAATTACAATATTAAATAATTATTATTACATTACAAATTTTGTTGTTGTGTAATATTGCATTTACTCTCCCAGAAAGTATCAACAGCAATGAATATTATAAATAATTAAATTATAACATGGTACATATACCTTGAGTATAATGTGATTTAAATTTTTACAATTTATAAAACAGTTGTAATATACATGTATATCATATATTAGTCCTCTAATTAATATTCTTGTAAATTAGTAAACAGAGCTGTCCTCCAGGTTATCCTCATCAGAATCCCCATAGCCTTCACCATTATCAAAATAGTCTCGCATGTAGTCATTGCCTTCGTCCAGCTCTTCATCCACCTCCTCTTCCTCCTCATCGTTATCCTGCAAGGGCTTGTCCTCCTCATCCTCCTTATCATCCATGGCATCCGCGGGCTCAGACTTGATTCTCTTTGTCGCAGGCTCCTCATTTTCCTCCTCCTCCTCCTCTTTCTCATCATCCTTGTCCTCTGGCAAGGAGGCTAGTTTCTCTAAAGCTTTCTTGGCTTTTATGTCCAAGGACTTTGTACATGGTTTCCGAACTTTTTTCATCCTCTGAGAGACTAATTCACTGGGTAGACGCCTGTGGTCGATTTCATAGGTTAGGTTTTTCTTCAATTGCAAGGGCGCGCAGTAGCGGTCGGAGTAGCGCTCAACAAAGAATCCGGGTGGGACGGGGTGACAGCTGATGGGATTCACGGCATAGTTACTCATCATGTGCTGAACCATTTCATTGTGCTTCGGAACTAGATTTGTTATTGTTGGACATAACGGCACTGGGTTATTACACGGGGGATAGAGTGGAGGGAGAGTTGGGACTAAATCCAGCTTCTGAGGCGATCCACCACCGCCCCTTCCCCTTCCTCTGTTGGCATTCATGGTGATGGTCTACTTTCAGCAATAACTTTATAACAGACGTAACTTGCTACAGCAATCGCTCTAGGAATTAACTTGCTATGCCCGGAAGCAGTAACTTGTTATAACTTTAAGCAGTAACTTCCGTCTTGGGATGATTGACTATAATCGTTTCTTCAGATTCCGAACTTTGGAACTGGTCCGGGTCGTAGATGACTTTTAGAATTAACGAACAGCTTGGACAAGTAGCAACTTCTTCTCCATTAATTAATTCTTCCTGTAATTTAAAATAAATTGGATACAATTAAATACATATATTATTCAATGAAGTATTCAAGGAATACAAGATTTTAATATCAAAGATTTTGCCATACATATAAATCTTCTCAACCTCTCAATATTTACTCTCCTACTCACCTTTGTAATAAGGAAACGATCTCCACATGGGCAAGGGTAATAGTACGTCTCTGTATCCTCGTCCCATTCAAAATCCTCAATTTCTACTTCGTCGTAATATGATGTCATTTCGTATAAGTAAAGAACCAAATTTTGAATCAGTTAACTGATTCCCCCCATAACCTTTGCACTCACAATTTATAGTATTTTTTTTTCTTTTGTTACTCTTCCGCTGATCCGCAGGAGCACCTTGGTATTGGTCTCAAAAATCTCATGCAATTTCCTTTAATTTTTCTAGTTATCCGCAAACGGGCAGCAACCACCATCAACAAGAAGACCACAACACAGCGGAGTAGCGGAGGCCGCTGATAAATAAAATCTTCCTTCACACGTTTCCACATCTCAAACTTCCGCGGCATAGACGTTCACATGTAGAAAATGCCGCGAACGAGAACTTTCCTGCAGCATGGAAATGAACTAGAATACTAGGAACATGCCCATGTGCATACACGCCGCGTACCACAGGAAATGCTTGATTACGTTGAAACCGTTTAAACATGGTGGTTGGAAAAACGTTTATAGAGAAAGAAATATTTCCCCAACACCCCTCTTTGCATGGTGTTTTTCAACACTAAATAGGAGAAGGTAGAAATAAAATTCATTGAATTTTGCATCAAAATGGTTATGCGTGTACAATTTGACAATTTTATTATTCCATTTAATTATTGTAACAATGATTATACTATAGTAAGTACGCTATTTCCTTAATTATTTCAACAATAAGTCATAAGTGTCTTAATAATGATGGGTACCCATTAATAAGTTAATTAATGGGTATAAATTGTATAAGTATGTAATTTCCTACGGATTCCAGTAGTGACATTCATTTTTGTTTTGTACCTCGAACTTCGAACGCTTTATTGATGGATTACAATTTACAATACAATCCTTCATCACCGTCGGTAGCTAAACAAAATCAAAGAAAGCAAAAAAATCGGGACGAAGCATTTATTTTTTGTGGAATTTTTTAACGCATTTTACTTTATTTTACTTTGCTTTAACTTATTCACCTTAGCTTTAATTAGGTTTATTCTATGACCTGTTTTTAACTATTTATTTTAGTGGCCTGTTCTATTTATTTTAGTGACCTGTTCTAACTATTGATTTTAGTGACCTGATCTATTGATTTTAGTGACCTGATCTATTTATTTTAGTGACCTGTTCTAACTATTTATTTTAGTGACCTGTTCTAACTATTTATTTTAGTTGTCCTGTTTTTAATTATTTATTTTGTATATACTTTAGTAGTATATATATTTATTTAAGTATTTATTTTGAATTAAAATTCATAGATTGTAAACAGAATTTTTCTTTGTTCCTATCTCCTCCCACAGCATTGAGTTTTTTGTGTGCATCGCTTGTGTTGTTATAACGATTAACGATAAACATGAGGCCACCTCATTATTTACAACAAGCATAATATCTGCGAAGAGATGAAATTTTTCCAAGTCATTTGCTCTGTGATTGTCTAATGTTTAAAAGCTTACGCGCCATGATTTGAACAGCGCGTTCACTCCCCCCACCCAGCTCTGCTGCAACGTGCGCAACCCTTGAACTCTTGACTTGAAGCAGCCATATCCACGTTGTTGGTGGTGCTTGGGTTTACTTTGGTTTTTGGTTTGGCACTTCGACACGCCAATCGCGTCTGCTGGTCTGATTGGTCTGAATAACTCCGTTCATAGGCCTCACATTTCAGAATCACTCTCTCAGACTCAGAAGTCAGAACAGAACGCAGTAGAGCGTCGTACATTTAGTTAAGAAGAAGAGTTCCAGTTCCAAGTTAACAGGTAAATATTACTGAAATAAATTATTTATTACGTGGAAATTGTAATTAAATAATAGTTTCTTTGTGCATTGCAGAATTCAAAATGGGTGCCTTTGATCCAGTTTCTTTCGCTAAGGACTTCGTGGCTGGTGGTATCTCCGCTGCGGTAGCCAAAACGGCGGTAGCCCCTATTGAGCGAGTCAAATTGCTCTTGCAGGTACAGCATGTAAGCAAGCAAATCACTGAAGCGCAACGTTACAAGGGTATGTTATTGAATAGAATTTTGAAGAAGTGTTGAAATTTTAATTCGGATAATTGGGTAATGAATTAATGAATGGGTGGATGTGATTTGTAAATGTGGTGGGATTTAATTGGAGAATTGAAAGAGAAGCCTTAAATGTAAAGTATGCGAACAATATTTCTATGATGTCGAATCCACATAAGGATTGTGGATTGGATTCTATTAATTAAGTAGATTTTGTAATTTTTTAAAGGGGATACAAATAGAGATTTAATACAGTATTTCAGTAAATTTGATGATGATTTAATTTAATTTTTAATGATCGTGATGTTTTATTCGAATTCTGCAGGCATGATCGACTGCTTTGTACGTATTCCAAAGGAGCAAGGCTTCCTTGCTTACTGGCGTGGTAATTTGGCCAATGTCATCAGATACTTTCCTACTCAGGCACTTAACTTCGCCTTCAAGGACAAGTACGGCGTTTATCTTTCTGTAAAATTAGGAATGTTTCCATTTATACTGGCCGCAGAGCTCATTGCAGTAAAATGCATTTTTGTTGCCAATGTCTAAAAAAATACATGGCCTTTTCGAATAGGTACAAGCAGATCTTCTTAGGTGGAGTTGACAAGAAAACTCAATTCGGAAGATATTTCTTGGGTAACCTGGCTTCTGGTGGCGCTGCTGGTGCAACATCCCTTTGCTTCGTCTATCCCTTAGATTTCGCACGTACCAGGTAATTCAAACAGTCTTCCTTAAATGTACCAAATTCTATGAACTTCCGTATTTTGGCTTTGTTTGATGTTAATTTTGTTTCCAATTAACAGGTTAGCCGCTGATATCGGTAAATCAGGAGCGGAGCGGGAATTCAAGGGATTGGGCAACTGCTTAAGCAAGATCTTTAAATCTGATGGCCTTGTTGGTCTCTACCGTGGTTTCAATGTGTCAGTCCAGGGTATCATCATCTACAGGTTAGATATCTACGTAACTATTACGTGTCGTATTAGCTGTTACGATTGTAGTAGTTTTTTGGCATTATATGGTTATTTTATCTTTTAGAGCGGCATACTTTGGATTCTTTGACACCGCCAAGGGAATGTTGCCAGATCCTAAGAAAACTCCATTCTTGATTACCTTCTTGATTGCCCAGTGTGTAACAACAGTCTCTGGTATCGTGTCCTACCCATTCGACACTGTCCGTCGTCGTATGATGATGCAGTCTGGACGTAAGGAAAAGTTGTACAAGGTAGGTATCGTGGTCAATCATATTGGGACAATATGTTGATGGAGCACGTTAGACATGGCAGGTTATATGTATATGAACAGTGTTAAAGAAAGCAAAAACTACTATATAGCTATTTTTGCCGTCGCACTGAAATGAAAGGCCATATTTAGTCTCGGTGTGATATAGGCATGTTGCTTCGAATGCAAAACCTGACAAAACCTTCTTTATTATTGTACAGAATACCGTTGACTGTTGGAGAAAGATTGCACAACAAGAAGGCAGCAGCGCTTTCTTCAAGGGAGCATTCTCCAACATTCTTCGGGGCACCGGTGGCGCTCTTGTACTGGTATTTTACGACGAAGTTAAAGAATTCCTGTTCGACTAATGGAAAAAGAACTCCCTTCCAACAACATCATTTTAGAAAGAAACCTGATTAAATCTATTTAATCTGAGTATGAAAGTTTAAGTCAGATGCATAGCGAAAATAATTTTAAAACCCCTGGAAAGGTGTTGAAAATAATGTTTTTGTTGACGACTTCCAAAGTTCAATAAATTAAAATATACCAACAAGTTCTAATCTATTTATTAGTGATTCAAGAAGTACATCTGCCTGCGTTCCATAACTGACATGTTACTTACACATACAGACCTTGTTGTCCACGTAAAAACACAAATAATAATAATATTATATAAAATAAGTTTTCCACCTATGTTATGTTAGACCATCCAGCCTTTTGCAGAATACGTTTAATTAAGGATCTAAGGGCTAGAAATTACTTCGAGATACAGGAAATTCCTACCACAACTTACTATGGACTTTATGTATATCATATAATAATTTTTATACATTCTATTTGACGGATGTCAATATTAGTTACGTTACAGGTTTCCGTTTCCTTCGAAAAGACACCATGTATATATTACATAGTACATAAACAGTCGAGAAGTAATTACTTTATAACTATAACTAGGTAGCTTATGTAAATAAAATTACATTAACTAATGACTGGAAAACAGGACTTTAGTTAAGGCTGTACGCTTCATCCGTGTAAGAAGCGAGTACAATCAGTATCCATAATAAATACCTCTAATGTCTAGATAATATTCCGCAACACAGTGAATGTTAAGAGCTAACAATTGCTCCCGAAATATTTTGTACATCTTTAAACTTAAAATCACATAATGAAAACGTAATCATCCAGCGACTATATTTCCTTATAAACTGATTCCATACTTACAGTACGGTACATTTATACTCTAATAAATAAAAAGGCTTCACAGTCAAGAATTATACGACCAAAATGAATTTAAACTTCCAGAATTGTTGAGGGTGGCAAAGCCAAACAAGTCTGAGGAGAATCAGTCATATTTACAATCTCAGTTGAGTCTTGGTTGAGATAATAACAGGCCATGATAGCTTCTTGGTGAGATGTGACAGTGAGGTAACGTTCCCACGTATCATCATCTACTTCCTCAATTTCTACGATTGATGCTCTGCGACTGTTACTGCGGGTGTTTGGGGCTGTATGATGCAACGCCTCCCTGCAAAAATCAGAGATTTGTAAGTATTTCATTGTAAGCTATTTTCAACAAATTTGCTTTTTCCCAAGTAGATATTATAGTTTACCTGTTTTCGATGTTGAGTGTAAATCCAAAGTTAACTTTGTTGCGTATGGACGGTTTTCTTGCTAGAGCATGTTCAGGATCTGCATCTGCACAAGTCAAAATCAGTTTGTCAAGTCTTCAGTTTTAAATGTATCGTTTCACTTGTGTACACATTTCAAAATAGCAAGTTACCTTCATTATATTCGTCGTTATATTCCGTGAAAGCTAACTGACAAGTGAGATGAGCTGAGTAGGCTGGTGAAAAATTAAGCCTGGATAGCGTTTGGGCAAGTAACTGAATTACAGCTGCACTCAGAGTCTTCAGGTTGTATTTCAGTTTCGGTGCATTTTCGAATACCTTAAGAATAGTTGCGTAGGCCATGTCGGCGGGAAGTAAACAAGGAATGGACATCAAGGAAAGCAAACGTACACTTTGATGAGAAAATAACCAGTTCAGCAGTCCTTTGTTTCCAGATTCGATTGCGTCTTGCAAGATAGTAACAACTGTATCCGGGAGACTATCTAGTAGAGCAGCCTATTTGACAAAAATATAATATAAGTACTCTTTCGAAAACCTTTATTTCACGTTAGATTATAAATAGTTAGTAATTTGCGGGTTTTTCAGCCATGTATACCTGTTTCTGGACTTTGCATTGATGGCACGATTCCTCCGACATAATTCTATCATAGTTTCTAGATGCCATTACTTCTAATTCTTCGTCCAGACTGGAAAGCTTAGGATCCATACAATTAGTGCAACAAATCAAGTCATTCCTTGCAAGAAATCTCAGTGTATCGTCGAAACCCTGTTGGCACATTTTCGACAAAATCTCCGGTTTCGGTGGGAAGAGTGTTCTTGAGAATCGGTATAAATTTTGTCTTGACAGTTCGATAGATGTGTTGGATAAGTTGACCTGTGGTGTATATGAAACAATCGGTGAGTATATTCAAATGGTGATTTGTGAGCAAACATTTGATTTACAGTCAAGGTATTATCTCAATAGGACGGTATAGAAGAGGAGAGGATATGGTCGACTCTAAAACGACGACATGACATACAGAACATGCCATAACACGATAGAAAGATATAAAGCAATAAATAAATTAATCAATTGGTAAATGAGCACGGAAAAATTAGTGGAGGCAAACCTGAAGAAGATTAACAGTTTTGTCACGTGGACAAATATCCGACTCTCCACAGAACGGAGAGACGGTGATTGTATTTTCATCGAGTATAGGAAGGTTATCACTGTAGCACCCATCCATATAACGCACACCTTGACATTTTGGAGGAACCCATCCCGAGAAGATGGGGACAAAACCAGAACATAATATTGCCTGTGTCAATCAACAAAGACGGCAACCAAAACATAAGAAACAACATCGCTACATAAAAACATAGAAGACAATAATGGAATACAAAATAAATTTTCATCACAATTCATAAAATTCACGAGCGACATTCAATGGAAAATACTGTACACGAATTTGTGAACAATCAACATTATTACATATGACATATGTAAAACGAAAATCAAGTTATATACATTCTTACAAGAGCAATTATATCACAAAGCATTCAACATTCAAAAGCACTATGTTAAAGCTACCAAAAGCTCATCTTTGCATTCAGAGATTCCGACTGACTAAGGCAAAAAGACGCATACACACTCAAAAATAATTCCGGGTAATTCGGAATTAAGTTACATACAAACAAAATATAGAATGAAACGTAAAAATAACTAACATCACACTATTAACATGCTATAGTGGTTTAATAATACATAAAGAAGAAGGAGTTTTCAGCTATAGAACGGAAATGGAGCGCAGGCTTCGCAATTCAAACCTACAAGTTTCCATTGAAACCTGCTCACACCTTTCCTACAAGAGCTTCACTGATAATATTCCAAATTATCAATGAACCCTTTGTACAAAGTGCAAATAACGAATCGATTGGAACAGGATCTGTACAACAATACCTTGACTCAGAAAATAATGTACAATTTATACACATGATATTGAAACTAACACTGAAAAAATGACTAGTTTCATCTACGGGGCAGATATCCGACTCTCCGCAAAAAGGATTCACAGTCACCGTGTTTTCATCGATGGATGGGCAATTGTCCGTAAAGCCACCATCTACGTAACGTTCTCCACGGAACGCCATTGGTACCAGACCCGAGAAAATTGGGATGAATGTTGAACAGATTATCGCCTTAATTTTCACATAAATATACCCATTGCAATATATACAAAAACCCGCTATACTAAATTTTCTATTGATTACGACGAATAAAACTCTAATAATTTAACATGTAAATATACACAAAAAGTTCAAAATTAAAATAATGTATTTTGTATTTACAGATTTTGAAAAACTACTCAAATGTGTTATTTATAAAACAGAACAGAATGTATGTAGTATATATTTTTTACACTGTCAACCGCACCACCAGTTAGTAGTTAAAATAAAATTGAAGACTACTATACTTCTTATTTATGTACACCAACTCCATTATACCAACTGTTTTAAACAGTAAGCACCAAGCTTCTGTTCTTTTTGTGGGCAAATGTAAACCGAACAGATAAGTACCAAAAAATTCTCTCTCAGAACCCTCTTTAGTATGTACATCTCCCTGTAAGTACACAAATCAAGCCCATATTTAATGATATGTGTAGTGGTAGTTTCTGAACATGGAAGTCGGGGCTCATAAACATCAAAATTATGAGGTGAGTCAGTCATGAGTTAGCTTGTAAAGTTTAAATTACCATGACTATTCCGGAAATGTCAGGGTTAGAAATTAAACTTGGGGATACTGTTACATATTCAAAAAAGGGTAATGTTTCATGTCAGTATTTCTAAGTTACTGAATGCATTAAGTTTTTATTTGCAACTTTGGCCCTTTGGTTTATTTCTTTAAAGAGGGGTTCACGCACATGGCTAAGAACCGTAAATATACAAGAAGTCGGATGCTTCCTTTCGTTTATACCATAGAAGTGCAAAAAACTTAATGAGCACTCTCTCTAGTTCCTGTTAGAATAAAACTATATACACTACTATATGTATAAGCAAACTTTTAACTGGAAAGGCAGTCACTTTGAAAATCTTGCACTGCAGGTTAAGCAGTATACATGTCGCCCTTCAATTCCAATTCAAAGCCAATGTTGTTTTTAGCTGATTACGTGTACATAGGTAACAAGCTTCAACGCCCCATAATGTGATTGTTTTTTTGTTGCTACATTTTCATATTTCAGTCCTGATAAACAAACAAACTTTTCATGGCTGTCATTGTAGATTGAATATAGGAAACATAAAAAACATGTTTAATGCCCATTTGAGAGATTCTATCGTTGTTCAAGTACAAGAACGACGACTATATTATGTGCCATGAAATATTAATGTTTATATTTTATAAAGTGATGTGTGTCTAAGCGGTTTCCTAACTTTAATTTTGTACAAAAACTTAGGATTCTGATGTGGAAGTAATAAATCAGCAAGAAGCTATCTACATACTTTCAGGCAAGTGTAAGAAAATAGCGAGTAGTCTTCTAAAAATTGTAGATCTATTCTATAGACACACCCAAAAATTTGATAATAATTTAGTTATAATAATTACCAGCACCAATTATTCCCAAAACCCTAATTCCAATCATACTTCTACAAGGTATATTGTATAATTTTATTCAAATCATGCAATTAGCAGTCTAATTCCTCATACAGTATATTTAAGCTTACATTTACCGGTCTGTAACTACGATCTGTAACTACGATACTAACTACTTTATACATAATCCTTAAAGCTAGTTACGCTATCTGCAATACATGCATAAAAGTTGAAGACCTTAAAGTATCAATCAAAGAAAACACATTAAAAGATGTGATACATACCTGAATCAATTCATCCCGTGAGTTGAAATGAGAAACAATGACATTTTGACGATCGTATACTCTGGTTAGTGAGATATGAAGTTTTCCATTGACTCGCAAATGCGCATCTTCTGGTAGAATCTGTCAAGTTAAATGCGTAAAAGTGTAAGATTATTTTAGTATAAAGACCTCTAATACATACACTGTAATAGTAAATATAAACTTATTTTAGTTACTAAGTGCACAGTTGAAAAGACGATATGACAACTTAAACATATTTTAAATAAACTCATTAAATTGATATGAATATTTAACTGAAATATCCTTGTTTATGATTTGCGAAACCAAGCTAATCAAGTACGTACAAACTAATCGCTGTAGTACGGAAGCTGGACGATATTTAGAAGAAAAATTATACATTTATATTACATATACAGATATCTAGACAAAACAAAAACATCCTCTGCAAAATAATTAATAAGTAGAGCACTGTAACATTTAATAAATTTAATTCATGCTTAAAGATTAAGTCTGATAGCGAAGACAAATTATACTACTTTGCAGTAAACGACAACTATATACTAATTGTATAAGTAGCAGTTCACCCCTATACTGAATACCAGAGTTCAAACGTATCTAACATGTGGACCTACTGCTTTTATTTTGAATGTATTTTAACTTTAAATATATAACACAACAGTTACTTTGGTATTAACTACTCAATTTTAATAATTACTATCTTGTTAGATCCACATCATAATAAGCTTTCAATTGAGCTATATTGCATTATTGTGCACTGCTTGGTTCGGACTGTGAAGCCCTGGATAAACCCTTCGCAAGACGCTGTATATGGAATTATTACGAACTTCCTTGCATCTCGACGCATTTTTAAAGTAACAATTTTTTATGCCCTTGTGTTTACGCAAGATGACTTACGAGAATCTTTTCTGTATTTTCTCTAACGTGATCGAATGAGAAGGGATAGTCTTCTGTATAAACACACATGTACACTACAGGCCGTGAGGCCGTCAAGAAGTGTAAACGACCCAAAATCTCATTTCCTCTCGCTCTCACACGTGTACGAGAGACAATCCTTGCATGTCATCATCATCATAGAGTGCGTATGCATTCTTCTTAATACTGGCTTAGTGCACCTAATATACCAGAAGAAGGGTTGACTGACCCCTTTTCTTCATTCTTGATGATGGAATACGCATAAAAGATATGAAACAAGAATCTACACTTGATCTTTTCGCATTTACTCTACTACTGTAACTAACCAGAAGACACCTTTCTACCTTCCGACTGCTTTCTAGTATGTACATGTACATACATACTGTGCACTTACTTGTTGATATTGCATATAATGTATATTTCCTGAGTTTTGTTGTAGAAATGTCAAATTACTCACCTTATTTAAACCGTCGCGAAGAATTTTGTTGATGTTGAAGGATGGACTGAACGGTCCGAGCGTCTTGGATCTAGCCAACGTGGCTATTCTTAGCACATCTTGCGTTACTTGACCTGTAACGAAAAGAATAGTACATGGTATTATAATATAGCTACTTTTCTAGTAACTCACACAGTATAAGACTGAAATAAGGTCAAGGTTTCTAAATGACCGATCATGGGATGTGTAAAGGACGAACTTCATACTTCAATGACACTACAAGCACCTTCCCACATGTCACAGTATTAAACTAATTAATATAATGGCTTTCCAATCAAAATAATCGATGGAGTCATAATTATTTCAACAAGCGCAATAATCTGGATCCAATATACCAAATACAAAGGTGGATCAGATAAAGTAAACCACTATGACAGTTTGTTACGGATTCATTTGTACAAAGTGCATACGGAATCAGATAATAAATACAGTAATTCCAATGACTGATAACAACAATAATTTCACTAATTATAAATAAAAGTCAAAACAATGCAAAGGGGAATGGTACAATGGATTTTCCATTATGGAAATGTTTCTGTCATTTTCATATGGGCAATGGGCATATACGTATATCACACTATCCAATAACTTAACGCCTTTATTGCTCATCAACAAAAATCTTTTTTATTTCAATATGTGTACATTTTCATTGACTCGACAACGTTTAATTAAAGGTTTAATGGAAGATCCCACGGATAATCAGTTGTATATGCTGCATTATTGATACATTCTAAAATAATACTGCCCAAAAACTATCACTGTAAATCGTAATATCATGACTAATATTTTAGGGTTCACCATAAGGAAATGGAAATATTCCACGTGCAAGGAAGGGAAAACTTGCTACCAAACAATTAGAAAGAAAGACGCCAACCCTGTCAACATTCCATTCAACCATATTTTCCATTGTTGTATACTTAAATATTGGGAAAATAAAGGGTGTTGCTGCCATGCCATACTGTGATTGGTTATTGAAAGAGGGTTTGCAATCGCGTCACCGTCAGAACTATACATAGAGTTACCATAAATGTGTTTAAGCAAAGAGCAGTATCCCTTTATTGCTCTACTGTCTACTCTTAATGCTTAAATGCGCAGTTACCCTGCCTTAAGCGTACGTATTCTCAAGGCCTTTTGAACTCTCACAGTTTGGTATATCTATGCGTACCCAATTTTTTGCATTGGATGTAACGATTATATGGAATTAGAAAATGAGAGATTCAGTTGTCAAAAAAATCAAAAGTCAACACATACAAATCCAAGCAAGCACATAAAAGTACATAAAATAAATTCATGCCTCTGCTATTGAATGATCGTTAATTCATGAATTTCAAAAGCAGCATCATATACAGTTTATGAAACTTCCAGCATACTGGTCAGAACCAGAAGTGAGAGCCAGCATTTATATAGAGTCAAAGCAAAAAAGGAAAATTTTTTTGTGCATCTATCAGCATTCGTCGAAACGAAGCGCAATTGGTAGTTTTTAGAGGCGTGGAATGCCTCATCTCAGTACTTTAATTAGCCCTCGACGAATGCTCATGTGAGCTATAAGATTCTACAGTATGAAGTTCTGATCCAGAATTAAAAGATGCGTATATATTAAACATCTGTGTATGCCGAGAGAGATTGTTCTATTGAATATGGTAGGATGTTAAAATTTAACCAATACTACTTGAACAGCTGAACTAAGTTTCTATTCCAAATATCTATTCGTTTATCTTGTGACAACCTGACAACCGATGTGCGTGCATATACATACATACATACATACAGAAGGTATTACTCACATTAACAGATAAAGGCAGACTACGTGGATGTCTTACTAAGCTAACAACGAAAGAGAGATGTAGAGAGAGAGAGAGAGAGAGATCTGCAGACAGAGTGAGTAAGCGAGCACATGGTAAATGGTAAACGGTATAGATACGTATAATGCTATACACACTAAATAACAACATCCGTTCAAATAAGAACAAAGCCAAAGCAGTAAAGCGAGTCAAGGTAAGCTGTTAAAGCACAGCTGATTGTATGTAGTGACTACACATTCTTCTCGAAGTACTGGCTTAGCATCTCATGCGTTTATTGGCCCTAGCAGTAGGCAGCTTCAGTGCAAAAATGGGATGACGACAACTTCTATAGGACGCTTCGTACGCTCACGTTCACTCCGCATAATCAATGTGCCATGCCATATCGGCTGCCTTGTGTTTTGTCTGTAACACTTAACTCCCAACAAGGTTTCCGCACTTGCACTTTTATGTTGAGTATGCCTCACGTGGAAAGCACTGATTATTCTTTACTCTTTACTTGTATACTAACCAAGGTAATCCATAAATTTATGCCGAATGACGACGATCCTGGTCTAATAACTAAGCAACATTTCGCTCTTAACTGCTTCTTTACTTCATTGCCGCTATTTGAAAACATCCATACTCCACACACATACAACATACGTACACAACACACACATACAACTTACATTTAGGAGTGCGGCCGCAAAATTCACACGTAGAGGACAGATTACAGTACGTCTCTAGTGTGTCACGCAATCAAAAGGAAATACAGAACTAAATCTAAATTTCGCTTTAATAAGACAACAACGACAAGTCTTCAGACTACATTATACATATTATCAAACTGTGAAATGCGTTTTCATATGGGATATTCCATCGTAATCAGACTCGTGCACAGTATTATTAGAGTGCAAAGTAATAATAAAAAAAATGAATGTGGACACCAGGCCAACTTGTAATAATAATAAGACTATTCATATTCACAACAAATTCCAGGAGGACGGATAAAAAAGGGGCTACATACAAATATCTTTATTTTTCTTGAATCTTGACTATACTGATAATAAAAAGGGGATTGGTTTGCGCTTTGCCCTAAAACTGACGAGGCAAACAAACCATTGACAAATAGCTCGAATTCGCAATGATATTTGCTTCCATGGTTGATAAATGATAATACTCGGTAGTTCATCCTTATACATTTACTGCGATTTATCCCACACAGTTGGCATTTTTGAAAATAATAAGTATTGAAACATATAAACGTACTGCGTAGTACATATACTTACATTCAATGGAATACATTTTGTCGAGCTTATTCTTAGTACTTAGTTGACTAACCACAAACATACTACTCTCTGCATAAACTCTAAAGCCACAAGATCACTGTAAATGTCCGGCCTAGAAAAACTATTGATAAGATGGGAAAATATGGGCAAATTATCGACAGCTTGTACGTTTATACAAACTCTATTGCTATATACTAATATTATGTCAATCGTCGTAAACGCAACTTCAGCATGTCAACATCAATAATTTTCCTTTTGCAGTTCATTCATCTATCACTTGCTCTATCTTTCCAGTCTTTTATGCTTAGAACGTAGTCATACTTGTAAAATAATACTTACTATGATACGGGTGTACTAACCCTCGCATCTACTACCCAAGAAATTAACTTCTTTGTCGATTATAAACCGAACAAAAATAAAATTGAATCTCTTAAACTTTAAAATTTTTAGAAATCTCATCCACCATACTGAATAAAATTGCATATATAATTTAAATAGCGCATCACAGTTTAAGATCCTACCCTCCTATGCTGTGAAGTTTGTCTAAAAATCGTTCTGCTCATTCTCTTAATTACCAGAATTACTGTTACGTGACACTATTTACTACTGTAGCCTAGTTTTTGACAGCGTTCATATCGTCCTTCAACTCTCCTGAACTTAAGAGAATTCTTGACGAGGTGCTACAATAACCGAAAATTTCATTTTGTTGCATTTCTAGTATGTACTTTACCATTTTTCGTTCCGCCTTATATTATAATTTGATGCTTTCTGCTTTTGTTGGTTAATGATAATCATAGCATGGAGGAACATTAACATACGATCGTCATGCATAACCCTCGAATTCAAGCAAAATGAGGAGATGCAGTAAACAAAGGCACCGAATAACGCCCATGCATTGTCTTGCTACCTTTCACAAATAATCAGTTTTATAATGAAAGATAAAGGAAAGGGAAGGTCGACAAAAAAATTCATCAGAAAGTCTACCACAACTAGCACTGTAATTTACAAACAGTACTTCATTTAGAGGTAAGTAGTTTTATAACAGACTAGTTTCAATCGTCAATTCCTCAAACGAAATTGTACTTTGGCATGCAATGAAATCAACTTTTATACAGATCACTCAGTTTTATTTTTTATTTAATTGATAAATGACATGAGAAATATGAAGTTCATACTAGAGATAAATACGACACTGACAACTAATGAACTAAACCTTCCTCTTTCATACATATACATATATAGAAAATCTGATTAAAAAATTTGCAGTCAATCAAATATAAAGTCACCTCCATAGGGTATTAATAATAGTATTACCGGGAGCATAGTCTGAACTCTTGGACTCTACTCCCATATTCCCATTTACTATTTACGAGCTGCGGGGGCAAACCATTTACATCTACTTGTATTCCACAACAACTTTTGCCATGCCAAGCTCGAATTTTATCTCTTTTCAATTTGATTTAATTGGATCAATATACATGCACAAAAATCAATACCTACAAACTTAAACTGTGTATTGATTTGGTTTGATGAGTTCAGATTTGCATAAAGACGTGCAATTCAACGTCAGGAAATTATCATATGATGCTACAGAATTATCAAACTGCTGATAGTAGCTGCAACCTTCTGACTTTTACAACATGCTACGTTCAGTATAACACTAGCAAGTATACTTTCTAATGGACTTGATCTGCAATAAATACAAATCCAAAGTAACACCTAATCAAAAAACATTTACTCTGCAACGAACATTAAAATCAAGGAATTCCACAATAATGACTTCGCTGATTAATTTTTAATCCATTGATAAACTAAGTTTGTAGCCATTATAATATACTCATTTAAACAAATAAAAAGCAAGCTAAAAAATAAATACACGCACTTCAACAATAATACAATTAGATAACAATAATACAATAATACCTACCAAACATTTTAGTCCAAACGTCACTTTAAACAAATTTCATAAAAAGTTTCTAAAAAACATGAACATACATACTTACCTACCTACCTATGTCTATATGTCGGAGTACATAATTACCTCTACACCCAGACTTGATATTCAAGACATATTGTCTGAACGTTCGAATAAATTCCAAAATAAGTATAGCGAGCGAAAAATCAATTTTTCATGTCAGGTAACAATTGTTTTCCATGTACTTTCAGGTCTTTCTTTTGTAGCTGATCATACGACCTTTGGTTTATAATTATATGATACTGAGAATTCGTTTATAATTATCCCAAGCATGTACAGGGCCTTGCACTCCGTCCACATCATGTACATACCTATCTAAAAATATGTACGTTAGTTAGGTTCCAACGAGCCAAAAATTACTCCAAATGCTCTCAGTTAACCCTGCCTACCTTTTCAACCTATGAGAGGACTTAACAAGCAACTACCTGCTTAATCGATTCGGTAAATAACGAACACCATATCTAACTTCCCAGTTCCTTTATCACACGCATTCCTTGAACTCATCTACTCTTGAACAGCCAGGGTCCACACATAAAACGCTCTGTTTTCCACATCCGAATTTAATACTTGACAAATATATGAACGATTATTAGATAACGCACGTGTGAGAATATTTACTTTTGATTATTTATCCATAATGCTTAGAAAAACAAAACCATAAGCCTGAAGAAGCTGTAAAAATAGAACAGGTATGTATGCCTACTACTGAAAGCGAATCTCCAGACTATCTGTGAAAGATAACTTTGATTTTATACTCTGCTGTGTTAACGCTTTGGCGGAGTAAAGATTTATTAGCTGCTTAATTTCTCACATTTTAAAGCAGTTCTTCAAAACACCGGTAAGTTAATAGGTTAATCGAATACTATCAGAAACGTTGTGGTGCTGACGCGTTGCTTCTGATCTACAACCGGCATTTCAGGTTACAACATATGAGCAATGCGTCATAGTTGTTATTAATGTTGAATGAAGAATATGAGAAAATGAGAAACCTGTAGGTGCCTGAGAAAAAACTTGATGGTGGTTCGATAGAAACTAAATGGAACTCCACGTGTGGCTAAACTGAATTACTTTACTGAAGCCATAGAAGTGTAAAGATTTACTTCAAGTTTAGGGCCGAGAATACACACACTGCCAGAAACAAAATCGTGTAAATTCAATAGAAGACTATCGATACCTAGGAGAGTGTTCACAGATTACGTATTTACCCACAAACAATAACCAACACATTACTCATCAAAGTAGATTACAACTTGTCTGCCAACTCTATCAGAATGAAGTGCTATAGAACTATATATCAGCTAGGGCATAAAATAATTAAGAGTTGAAGCCACGCAACTTGCTCTGTCAGAAGAAGACAGTTTGAATAAAACTATTAAAAAACACTATCGTCAAATTTCCTGGTTTTTTGACACCTGGAACATTCCGGAAAGTACCAGCAAGTGTACCAGTTGGTTAGTGTTATCAATCCCTGGGAGTCCACTGGAGTATTGTCCGCTTGCAATCTCACAAGGCTAACTACCATTAGGCAAGAATATTCTCACGACATTATCAATGTATGTAATAGGATAGGATGAAATGGGAACGAAAGACAGTACGCGTGGAAAATCATGTGTTATTATTGAGGATACGGAACCACAAACGGAAACCCACAAGGGGACTGTCACACTTTGACTTGTTCAAGACTAAAAGTTACTCAATGGACATGAATTATTGTAAACGACAGCTAATACTTACTACCTTTGTCTGCTTTTATCTAGAATCTACATATTCACATGAATAAGCTTAAAATTTAAAGCGTACACACATACAGTGTTTCAACACCCTTGAGTATCCATCATTCCTAGCTGTATACATATGTAGCTTTCTTAGTAAGTAAAAATACAGCAGTGCAAGCAACTTATTACGCTGCGCTTCTCAAACTTATTTTGACTCATTTACAGCCACGTGTTTACATAACAATAACAACGGCATATCTTTTTTCTTTATACTCCAAAGATTGTACCCTCATCACCTGTCCTGCCGCGTTTTAAATACGACGTCGGGCTGTGTGGAATACTTACGAAAAATTAGAAACAGTCCTGCCGTGTGTAGACGCATATAATGAATATTTCTAATTTCTGCCTTTATTGTTGGTACTAATTTACCTCCGCCTCCAAGAATCGTGGAACTTTTGAGCCTCCTCAAAACAATCAGCACAGGCAGGCATACATGGAAAGCACATATAAGAATTAGACTCATTCATTCCATGAGGGTCGCCTACACTTATTACTACTACCAGATTAGAAACTAACCAAACCAAAAAAAGATGAATTTCCACGAACCAGCATTCTGTGGTAAACTTGAGAAACAGAATTTACACATACCTATACTTGAAGTACACACAACGTTTGTATGGATTACATAAAGAAATAAAGAAACGGTAATAGACTACAAAACGCCACGAATGAACATATGATCCAGCCAGCAACAGCTTACGCTCAACGGCTGTAGGTCATTACAAAGGGCCTACGGGCTGGAAGTACAAGCGTGATATGGGCTTTTGAGATTTAATGGGTTCAATTCAAATTTTAAGGGAAATCCATACAATCCAGCATGACTTCATGCTTCTCCCGTGTGTTTCTTCCTATCTACATGTAAGCCATTATCCTCCCTGCTGTAGTCAACCCAAGTAAAACATTACTGAAATGAAGCAAAAAGCGGTATATGGGAAAACACATCTAGAAACCACTAGAAGCTTCGTTTCCACCTTGGTTTCCACACAGATTACACAGACACACACTATTATAATCTACCATTATATATGAGCTAGTGTCCGTCCATCCTAGGTAACTTTACTTGACTGTACCTCACAATCACAACCTCACTGATTATATTATGAGTCGTTCGTTTGGTCATAAAAAGTATACTACAAGAGTAGGTATTCCCTCCTGTTCTTGATTTCTCACTTTTGATTTTGAGCAAAAAATCTTTGCAGTTAGCGTGTATACTATAGCATGCAGTGTAAAGTCGATAATGCTACAAATTAAAATCGAGGAGAAATCCAGAATATGTATATGAGACTGTGACAACATGTTGGTGATGGTGCTGTATAGCGCTTATTACATTGGGAAGAACTTGCTTGCGTTAACTAACGCTGACTTGTGCAGTATTACTAGATAATGTAATATTATTATAAAATATATTACCATACTTATTACAATAATATTATTCATTAGTATACTACTAGAGATAATCAGATAATTGATAATTAAAAAAAATCTTTTTAAATGCAAATGCTGCCGTTCCGTAAAATATCACGGTGTGAATGTGGCATACATGTCTAAATATACTATCTATAGCCTCCAGAGATGCTAATTAATCTTAATAAATTAAATTAATTAATAAATAAAAAAAGACCCTTACCTAAGGGAGCATCGCAAAGGAGGCAGCAAGCGGCGATGGCCCCAGCGGAGGCTCCACTGGCCTTATTGACCACCAAATGGGGGGCATATTTCTTCAGACAAGCGGCGACACCCACATGATAAATCCCAAGGAATCCGCAACCGGCGAATGACAAGTTAAATTTGGTTTTGTTCACCATTGTTAAAACTACAATATTTATTATTTAAATTTATTTAAATCTGTATTTATTTTCTCCTTTCTCCCGTGTATCAGTTCACATACACACACTATATTGTTTTTATATACTGAAACTGAAGGATTCGCTTGTTCTTCGCTTCAACAGCTCTTGAGTCCCGTCAACTGAACAATAAAATCTGAACTACTGATTCCCAACAGCAGTCCTCTAACGTCAATATATATAGTTTTTTTTAATCTCGATCAAGTATTATCCTCTTGTGATAATTATCTCTAATAAATGTTGTAATCAGTAATTTATTGTTGCTGCTAAATTATTCAAGTTCTTATCATTCATAAAACTTATTGTGACCTTCACGTTTTATAAATTGATTATATAGATGTACACACAAGAGTTTATAATAAATTGATGTATGAGATGACTAAAAAGTTGCGTTTGTGTGTACTTTTATTATAATAAAGTCAAAAATGTACTTATATAGTTTTTCCCCTTAAACAGTATGAGCTGCTTGACAGCTCCGATGATTCAACACTGTTCAACTTCTTACTTTATGTATATAGCGCTTAAGTAAAAAGTACCGCGTGCAAACGTTTTTTGTTTATGTATATCAACAATGTTTATTCTGTAGGCCTAAAATGTGACTCACCAGCTTCAGCTTGGGAATTTGAGGAAGGAAGGCTATACAGAATAATTTCAAAATTTATTTTGAATTAAATTCAATCTCTATACCGTTCAAGGTATTTTAGTAGTAAATTGCACTACTAATGTATGTAGTAAATTAGTAATACAATTCCAGTTGTATCACACTTGCAATATTTATCTATACTTATATACATAGCAATTGTATATAATCAGCACGCTGCACAAATGCACTTTTAAGGTAAATTAATTAAATATTATAGAGTTTTGTCAAGGATTTAAATGTATAATAAATTCACAGTTGGTAATGTCTTAAAAATATTTTTTTAAAGGCTTAATACAAGTATTTAGTAAATAATTTCAATAATAAAGCTCAATGTACACACTGAGTTGTTGTTGTATAGAAGTCGCAAATAAAACTGTTGGGTGGTAAACTGATTCCCCGTGTCTTTATTATACCTCCAGTTTCTGCAATGCTTGCTATTGGCTTAAAGCGTGGTGTGGTGAGACCTCATCCTCCCAACTGCCTTTACATCCATTGATTTTTTGGCTAACCCCCAAACAGACAATGTGAAACGGCCTGGGCGCCTCTTTGCCTTCACTTCTCACTTTAGTTATATACTTACAGTGTATGGATTTTAACGTTCGTGAAGTATCCACATGCTTCCTTTCCTTCCAATGCTTCCATAACGTACATTCAATGCATGTGCTTCTACTACTGATACAATCTCATCACAAGGAATGAACTAAAAATTATTCCATAAACCACCTACACCTTATATACACTTCTAAATATATAGCTATATATAAGTATATACTGTACAATGTACAAGTATATACATAACTTAATTTAAGTATACTATTAAATGTGTACGCTATACAAGTACTATGTACACAAAAACACATAGTAAAACTTAATGTATGCAAACAAAAAGTTTAAATACTCTAATATAAATATTAAATTCCAAATCTCAAGTTGAACATTTGTAAAAATTCCTTTATAGTTTTAGCATTGTAGAAATGCGCAACTATATTATGAGTACGTATACAAGTACACTTGTATGTACTTCGAGTAGTATTACTCCGAGGCTATATATGATGAATGAGGGAAATATAGTATGGGTAATTTTAAGTGCATCAGCACCAAAACACCAGACAAACATTATAAACCGCTGAGCTAATTTCCTGCTTTAATTTAACAGAAATATGTAAATACACTGTATGTACACAATATTTACTAAATTAGGATTATACTTGTAATTTATTTAGCATAAGGGCAGAACATACATGTGTAAACCGCTTTTAGGCCGAACCGGAAGATACACATTTGTACGTACTCTATTTAGAACTTAATGCATATATTGGTATATAGTGCACAGTAGTAAACATACCATAGTCACCTACACATAGTTACGCAGTGCATAGTGCATTATTGAATAATTCAGGTTGATATTTAGAAATAATCCTTACTGGTAGATATATATTTGAGGATACAGTAAATAAATTAGTATCATGAACTGTAAAGTGTTAATAATGTTGAAGGCGTGTAAATACTTGTAAATTGACGTACTTATATAGTGTTATTGTGAATCTAAAATGAGCGGGTAATTATACTTATACGTATGGTGTTAATACTTAAAAGTATGAAATGCAGCGTTATGGAATTTTGTCAGGATCCTGATTAAGTATTAAGTAAGGTATCACTATACTCGCATTTTAGTCGTTGAGTTTGCATGGAAGGCCTCATCCTACCCCGATGGACCTGGCTGTCTCCTGTGCCTTCATCACAATACATTACAAAAGTGTGATTGCCCTTACACATGGTATAAAAGTCTGCTGACTAAAGAACCTTTGGTTTGAATAGATGAAAGATGAGTGTTGAGGTTTTTGGAAGCAATTGCTCTTGAAGGGAAACTCGACCATGGTTATATACATATGTCGTTATATGTACTGTGTAAGCATATCATGATAAAGTGAATAGGCAGTAATGTGTAAATCCTGAACAGAAGGTAAGCGATGTGGTTGTGAAAGCAACTGACGGTTTTGTAAAGGATAGATTTGGAGATTGGTACTTAAATACTATAGAAGCATGTGTCTCATCATCACATCACCCCAACGGTGAGTTTAATTTGGAGAAGCATTTCTCTCTATATGCTTTACTTACTTACACGGCTAATGTTTGTAAAAATACACAAATGGGAACATAAACCTATCATGGGCTGCTCATGTTAAGCGTGGAAGCCAAACGACGTAAGTGTTTGACGGTTTTCCAAAAGTCTACATTATATATATTTATGTAGATGTCCACTGATCCATGCCTTGCATATACCTGCATTTCCGTTTGTGTGTATATTTGGAGCATTCCTTTCTGGTCTATGATTTTTAATCAACATTGCGTGCGTGAAAAGTAGGAGACGTTTTCCAACAATAGTTGTGAGCAATGTGAACTTTTTATTATAATGATGTACGCATAGATAAAGAACAGGAATGCATGAACTTGAATAATACAGTAACTTTAATGCTGATGACGTTATTACTGTGCTGTTTTTCAATTGGAAAGACATTTAGTACTTAATATACATTCATTTCAGTTGTTTATTTGAGCGTACATACATGTGTACTTGCGTTAACCTTCAGCCTTCACTTGACTTTTTACAAGATATGCCGACGATCTTGCAAAGAACGTAACTTTGGCCATTGAGTAACAATGTGATTTTTATTGTAGTATGTATCATTGTTTGCGAATAATTTAAATGTCTTTCCTATCCTTAACGAACTCGCAGCCACTTGCGTCACAACTGTATATACTTGGTTCATGGGGTGATCATTCTGGAAATACCCCAAAAGCATGTGTAGTTTGTGTACATTGTCGCTTTCATTCTCGTTCATTCGAGTATGTTCAAATATATACTGTGAGTTTCTGGAGATGCGTTTAGTAAAGTTTACTTATTATTATCTGTAACATTACAATTCACAAACGTTCCTTTAGTTTCTTTACATAAATATTGAGCATTTTAGTATTGCTTACTAATAAGAGTAAACTTTCCACGTTCACCGTAATGTCAACACTGACATGGAGAGTAGTATAAATACTTTAAACACTAGATTTACTTTATGGGACAAAAACTAAAAATATTTTACATTTAATTTGGTACGTTTCAAATATACAATGGTTATTTTTCGTACCATCGTGAAATGTATTTAAATTAACTAAGCATGAGAACAAATATGCCGTGACAGATAGATAATGTAGCTATATTATAGAAAAAATTTCTAATTCCGCCTTCCTTCATGGACAATCATTT
The DNA here is from genome assembly GCA_034696945.1 of Lipothrix lubbocki. NCBI lineage: Eukaryota > Metazoa > Arthropoda > Collembola > Symphypleona > Sminthuridae > Lipothrix > Lipothrix lubbocki. The sequence continues at coordinate 48,441 of JAQGAK010000144.1, forward strand.
AATGGCTTTTTGTGGCCAATAATTTACTGAAATTAAAACGTACATACAACTTGTTTCGGGTAGTTCAACGGATGACTTATCTATTGGAAAGTATGCATTGAAATTCCCAGGAGTAATTTTGCCGTGTCCGCTGTCAGGTTCTATACCATGGAACCGCATTTCCAAAACGAAGAGATGTTTTGTTCACACATACCTAAGAAGCTATAAAAGAACACGTTACAGATATGCTCCACTCTTAATTTCCCGTCTGAAAGAATAATATCAAATGTACATACTACAGATACAACGGCGTCTGGATGTACCAGTAGCATCACATCACATGAGTAAAAAGCCAGAAATCCAACTCTTCAAGATTTAATTTTAGGAAAGTTTATCTGTGAAACTCAAAGTACCGAGACAAGATCTGGTCAAAATACAATTATAAGTACACTATCTGTAAGTAAGCGGGACCTTGAAACATAACACTCACCCCTTTTGTTCACGGTTTGATTCTCTTTGTTTATCTCTCCAGAACAGAAACAGCTGTAGTTCGAAATTACTTTGTAGAAGAATCTTTTTTTTACTTCTCTAAAAGTCGACTTATTTTAGCTGAAATGCGTGGTATACTGTCATTGCTACTCTACGTGCGCGCAATGTTCAAATATCATGTTTTCGCACTTGTTAGACAAGCAATAATATAGAAAAGAATCTTATCTTTAAATGTGTTTAATTTTAATATATGTTGGAATGTTGTCATACTATGAGGTAATAAGGATGGAATCGCGTCATCTCCTCGTGCATTTATGTATTACTGTGGTAGTACACTTAAACTTTTGTATTAAATTCTGTACCATGCCATATGCATCTTCAAACACAAATGCAACCTGATGCCGTCATTGGAAAATTGCGTCTCGAGAATTATTCCTATGAGAATAAGACTTTTAAATAATAATGTGTATATTTATTTACTATCTAAGCTGGACAGCTTACAATCGATTTATACTTGGTCAACTAATCAGTAATTTGATTAATAGTACGTCGTCAGAATTGAAGATTAGAATATTTTTATGGTCTATAATTTATTCGTGTGAATCTTATTTTCGTTTTTTAAAGAAAAACATTTATATCTGTTTCACTGTAGATCCCAGTCGAAGTGAATGTTCTGTGATTGTATTACGTACATGTTATCTTCCGGATTTGAGTACTCAAGGAAATATTCATTGTTTCCGAGTGTTTCATGGAGCATGCTGCATGCAATTTGCTTTCTATTGGAGTGTCAAGATTGCCCAAGAGTTCAAAAACAGCTATGCAACCTTTAGAGAAGCCTTCTCAATGACCACCTTAACAATGCAATTATTGGTGCGTAGCCCAAAAACGGAAATTCAGAGCATTAAAATACAGTAAGCTTTCCCACGCTTTTTAGAGTTCACTTTCAGAGCTGTCGTTGTTCTGTTATAATTTATAGACTTTCTAGCGTGTTGCTACTTCTTGGTGAAAGTACAAAAAATAATGCCAGGTGAAGAATATTTTATGTTTATCGTTGTCATCAATCCAAATAAATAAGTATTGCAATATGGAAAAATATGCGCATGGCGTAATCAACATATCATGGAAGTAAAAAAAGTGCACAATTATACGTGACTAAATTATTTCTAATTATGACATCCTGGCGTTGCATCATCATATTATTTATAGACTTAGATTTACATGCATTGTATTGAAAATACGAGTCATAATATGAGTGAAGGTCTACTTTATGCAGTTACATTAACAGGTGTGAACGTTTTCAGAAGAAATACTGACATTTAATTAAAGCAATTCATGGGATAAATGTGTTTGTGAATGCTGGAATGACCTAAACTAAATCAGTGTAAAGCAAGGTAATCTAATCAAATTATTTAAGCAATGTTAAGTGGTACAAGCTATTGTGGAACACATATGTGCCAATAATTCTGCTACAGTCGATGATTAAATTACTATTTATGTAATCACAAGATACAGTAGCTTATTGTAGGTTCATGTCAGTGCAATGCAAAAGTATAGTAGATATCGGTTCCAGCCTTGTAGGCTTTATCATGTACTAAGGTGTTCAACAAAACGATACATGATACTTGGTCAGCTAGCTAGGTCAAAAATGATTTGGGTATCTTGTTTTTGACAATCTCAACTGTGGGATTATCTTTCAGTCAGGGGATGTTTTTAATCATTGTAACATGGATGACTTTAAGAGACTCACCATTCATTAGAATGGAGGACGTTGTATTTTTGGAGATAAGAACTTTCCTCAATCCCTGAGAAATATCATTGGCTTTTGTACGTTGCGCCAGCAATAATTCTTCATGATGCAAATCATCAGACAGTGTGCTCTTATTTTAAAGGAGTGGCACTTTTAACAAACTCAATCAAATCATAGTACAAATCAGGAAATTATTTTCGACAAATATATTTATTCCGATCTCCTTGTTGATTCTATTCATTCAAAACTATATTCGCAATTTTTGGTGGTAAATACTAAATCATTAACGTATGGTGCATTTATGTAGAGCCTATAGTGAACATATGAGTATCAATTTCTTAGTCAAGTTACTACTGTGAGTGTCGTTGAAAAAATTGACATCTCTTCTGCTTGTAATTGTACGTATTGCGACTCCCATAAAGTATACTTCAAGAATATCTAGAGCAAGTCTTTTATGAAGCATATTCGTCGCTATACAGCCTCCCCTACAACTTATATAATAAAGCAAGTTTCAGATCACAAACATTATACAAGTTTAAAATTGGAATTGAGGAAGTAGATTGGCTGGAATCATACCACGACATTTTACGTAAAGGTCGTGACACAGCAAACATATTAGCTCAAACTTTAATAATTATAATGGAAATGATGAATTGATGGCACCATCAGTCATCAAGATTACGATTATTATACTCATAGAATTGGAATATTAGAGATAATAGACTCTCTTTATTATTACGATGTTATTTTCACCTTGCGTCACTCATTCTTCCCCATGTCTTGCAGAAGTTATATTACCAATGTATAATTGCAATTTTATCGTTAATATGAATCAATCACGGACGTAGCCGCGACCACAATGGCCCACGTATTTGCAAACATCTTTAATCCAGTTTTGATCATATCACAAGGGACAAATTTGATCATACAAAAATATGCATTCTCCCACCATTATTTCATACATTCTTATATAATATATGAGTACCGTACACACCACGTACACTATTAGAACTATATATACAGTACCACCCCTTTATTAAAATAATCCCAAATACCTGCAGGAGGGTTGAAAAGCTTTTGCACGTTGGACTTGTACTTTTGATTTGATACCTATGGAACCAATTAGTTATGTAGGAAACATGAATAATTAACGCATCACAGCTCGGTTCATAATCTGGCTTCAAATTGTCTTAGCAAAGCCCAAAAGCGACAAAATAATTTTAGAAGCCCAGCACTACGCTCACGCTCACGCTGTACTTAAAATATCTAGTACTACACATACATTTGCATTTACGTGTCTCAGGTAAATAAAATGTGTAAAGAATCCCATAGCAAATGATTTGAATGCTAGTCACATCATTTAACTGTTGCATTAAAAACTATGATCACAAGTGTGGGGCAGTCTCGTGACTGGTTTTTATACCACGTTGCTCTATCTCGAAAGATGTACATACAGATAGGCTGTTATATAGCAATACATGCGATTATTTGCTTGCTCCTTGGTAAAGTACTTGGTCCTTGGTAAAGTACAATAATAATTTGCGGGTGTTCTATAGTGTTCTTCTCGTGTTACCTATTTATCATCCTTACAAATCTAACTCGTGGATTTTTGTAGCAGACAACAAAGAAAATGCAAATTTACTACTTTTTTTGTTAATATTCCGAACAAGGAAAATGGCAAAAGGAACATAAGCCTAATAATAACCATTTGCACTTATGTATTTGTGTATGTATGAATGGGTAGCATGTACCTAAACAGTTAAAATAGTGAAGTAGGCTATTCACATTTTATGCGTATCAGAACTGTAACCTAATAAGAAACTCATTTATGTTTTGAATATACAGACACGTGTACCCTAAATCATAGTAAATCAGGAGTAAAGTAAGTAGTTGAAATGTTACCAATGGCTCTGGATTGGTCGGGACCCAGACACTCCTACGGAATGAGGCAATGAATATCCACGTTGTTATCTGAAGTACTGCGTAATTGTATAATGGAAGGGGGCTTGGCACTTGTCCTTGTTTTTGTATACGCTGGAACAGACTCATTGCACAATAATAACATTTACACTTACAAGGTCGGATTTTGGCACACATTTGGTCTGCTGAGCATTGTGAGTACACAATGTACATATACATAAATACTGGGATTGGTACTTGGTAGTTCGAGTGTGAATATAAAGTTGTATATATACAAATATAACTATAGTTACTCTCCGATGATTCCTTGACACTAGTTCACACGACACCACGACACATGAGTGCATTCCTTGCCATGCCTTCTTGTTTTATGTACGTTTTTTGACTTGTACACACATACATATGGACGTCACTAATCGTCAATCACAGTTATGAATTCATATTTACATACTAAAATGACATATTTACATAGATACATCCAGATATGTATCAACATGGTTGGTCTCCCTATGTCTCATTTTAAAGTTGTATATTTTTCCTTATGAAATACCACCTCAGTCATCATTCAAAAATAATATAAGCAGTATATAAGTAGATACCGATTTTTATTTCCTAATTTTGTATATTCTGCTATAGGGAATTGACGTTGTCAACCTACAAGTGGTAATTATTATACTTATACATATTTATTATATTGAGGTTTATGGGATGTCATGTACCAATACTTTAAGTATCTATATTTACCCCATTGATATTTTCATGAGTATATTCATAGTAGTTACTTCATATACAATCTTCTGTTATGAATGTTGGAACAATTTTTTTTACATTATGTCATATTAAAATTCCCAGTCCGAAAATATTATCTCCAAACTTTGTCAAGTGACCTACTGTTGGTCTTAATAATAATGTTGATAAAACACACGTGCTTTACGTAATTCTGATGAACAACATGTTTTGAGTTTGAATTTGAACAACATTCCCAATATGCACGACCTATACAATATTGTTACCCTTATACTAATTTTTCTGCCGATTTAACTCAAAAATTGTATTTACATATTTTTTCAAGTACATCGTTGACAAAAAATCATTTGCGCAATCGGTCTAATCAACTCGTGCGATCTTTTATAATAACCTTGTTGATCTTTTCTATTCCAAAGAGATCTTTTCATCCAATTCTTTCTCCTGCAGTTGTTATCATTATCATCTTTTCCTAGAAAACACACATTTACATCAATACTCGGACACTGGGTCTTTTGGTGCAGGCCAACTTTATGTTCGGATGACATTTGACACTTCAAGGGCAGAAAAATGTTTTTCATTTACATTTTACTCACAACAATTAAGTAAAGACCGTTATCTGATCTGTATGTGGTATTTGCGACTTGCGATTTTGCATTGCAGACGTCTTTAAGTTGTATAACTGATCCATAGCACACGTCTTACCCTACGTTGCTTAGCTAACGAGGAATTGAAAGCAGTAATTGGCTGACACTGATGGAACGATTCTTATCTTCATTGATCATAACTTAATCATATCACATAAACTTTGCATAGGCTTCAAAATTCTAGGTATTATTGTACGGTCTACGACAGTACTTGCTAACTGGAATTGGTTATTTTTATGTTGCGTGATGCTCCATTATTATAGCATTATTACTTGGATTACAATGAACTGTCGGTGTAACATTACATCATAGCTCTACATAGGGGTTCATGTCAAACAGCTATTTCTAGAGAATTATTTGTACTTCCCATCATTACATTCTATTGTTACGCGAGAAACAACACAGTTCAAGTGTCAATGCATTTACAATTTAACATCAGATAATCTACATTGCAATTATGTAAATAATAAAAATGATGTATAAGTTCAACAATCCTGCTGCTACTTGCACTTGGAAAAAATTAACATTGAGATATGTGATAGCTGAAATCTCCCACACAGTGAAACAACGGGGTTCAAGTTTTAAAGTCGATAACTTCCGATCGAAGGTTGTAATTTTTAAACGCAAATTTGATCAAATGTCAAAGAATATTATTGCACAAGTAAGATCAAGAACATCAACAGTTAAATAGTTCGTATCTAATCTTCATTAACGATCAAATCAATATTTGAAGGAAAAGGCAAACAAACAAGGAAAGTCGCAGTGCTCAGCTTAAAATTTGCAGGATGTTTTTGTTTGTCAAAGGTTGTAAATGCTGATACAGTATTGTTTTTCATTTCAACGACGCATAATATGATGATTGTAAAATATTTGTATAGATGATAGATGCTTGAATCACGCTTGCTTATTATTTGGGTGTTTTTTAAACATGCCGTTGAGTTGTTACGTGTTCTCTCCTGCAGGGAAACTTCTTCAAGTTGTTTCAAGGAGAAAGTACGACGGTTTAAATACCAACCACCGACCAGTTACAGCTTTAATGCTTGTTTACTTGCACATTATATACTTGGAAACAAGTTCCAAATATTTCTTGCTTCATTAAAGTTTGTTCGTTTATTATTTTATTTTCCTTAGTATCCAAACCTAGTAGTAATATTTAAAGTATGCATCGTTGTAAAGTGTCTATAAAATTATGGTGTTCTCATTTCGCTTAACAATCAATAGTCTTTTAATCACATTCATGTAAACGCTACTCATGGCTTAACGCTTGACGAACAATATTTGTTCCTATAGGCTCAGCCATCTTCTTTTTCTGACATATATGTATTTCCATCTTCGCATTAAAAGTCCATGCTAACTAAATATCGTGAAATTCCGCCTACCAAGATATTCGGCGTAATTATAAATAAATAATTAATAACAGTTATGTTTCATTGAACGACGTTTCGCTAAAGTACCAACAATTGAATAAAATTATTTAAACAAACCTTTCTACAATTTATGAATTTAGCGAATTGTAACTCACTGTGTATTTTAACTACTCCAAATGCACCTATATTACAGTATACAGTATGGGGATGCCGATAATCTGATTTTGCTCTCTACTATTTGTTTGTCCTATTTGTGAAGCGTACCAAAAAGTGACCAGCAGTGCTAACTGCGACGTTATTTTGCCGGGTGAAGATAAACTGACCATGTATGCATTTTAGTCTCATAAATCTAAGTTGGAGTGGTCATTATATTTCCTGACGCTTTGGTTTCTAATTTTCCTTGTGAATTATAAAGTCAGCAAAGTTTTAATGTGAGAATAACTACGTGTCAATGACTGACATCTACTCAAACCATGTTACCTAAGACCTCTAATGTGATAATTTCAGGAACTGTTTTGAAAATGTGGGAATGTCAAATCAATGTTGTATGCAATATGCAAATTAAATGAGTTCCACATGAACATCACAAGCGTATACTTCAATGCGTTTTACGTTGACGTTGTCATTTGTAATACTCCTGGATTATGGTATTACACTTGTCTGAAGAGGTTGTTATAATAGACTTGTTATAACATTTTATACATATAACATTGTTATATCTGTATCTGTCATCATCCATTCTGTCGTTATACCACCTATATATACAGGTCCTGCATCATGAAGTGGGGAAATACATACCAGTTGATGCCAATGATCATGTCGGCACCCACTCATACACGAGCCAGAGCCCAGTATATTTGCGTATAGGTACGTATATCTGTCCACTACATTAACACTTTAGGATCAAAAGGATATTCAATCATTATTTACACGACAGCATTTTACGTACAAAGTTTCCGTCTTAACGTTTACAAATAGAATTTTCTATATCCGCTTTAAAATAAAAACATATAGTTACTCTTCAACTAGGCCAGTTTGTTAAGATTATGGAGATTAAACTATGTGTACTTAAGTACCTATTTATCTGCTATGTGTTTACTTATAACCAATTTAAAACTTCAAGCTGGAAAATCCGTCCTGTTTAATTTGACGTATGAGATGAGATGTAGGGATATTTTAATTAAAAATTCATCTGAGTTCGCATTGATAAGCCACAGAGGTATTTATAAGTTGACAACTTCAATTTTGTATTTCGTTGACATCTATTATCCCGCTTTTATTATCACTGAATTTGCCGGCACAGTTAATCATGCACTTTCATTTTGTATTATACATAATTGAACTTAAATGAACAGCCTTGAAAGAAATCAGTTTGAAAAATGCATACTACGGTTTTAAATGTTATACATAGATTAGCTCGACAACGACAGGCTCAGGAGTAACTATATACATTCTACACAATTTGTTTTATGTACATATTTAAGTCTTTATCGGGTTTGTGAGAAGAGATACCATGAGCATAGTTCCCAGATATAATTACATGTATAAATTTTAACTTGTTCGAAATGATTTTTGAGTTCAAATTAGTTATCATTATTAGATACTACGTTTCTAAACATCTAACTTTTATGAACGCTATTTCATACGCAAGAGACACATTTGCTTCAGTTACATATTGTTTATGTCTTTCAATGTCCATTGAAATGTTTCCCTGAAATATCATTATGTCATCACTATGAACAGCAAATCATCAATGATGACACTACTCTATCAGCTTCAGTTATAGGGAAGGCTTCAAGGTGCAACGCAATACAATCAGTCATGAAAAGGGTATCGAAAGACAAACAGAACTGCATCCGAATCTCACTAGCTTCATACAATTTATGATATTGTCATATCAATGAATAAGTCAAAAGTATGACTGCATTGCTTTTAGGTACGAATATATGTTATATATATATCGAAATAATTCGTAATTTGTATATTCATTTCAGATCTATGTATACGTCATGTGGATACATAGATCTCTATAGCATATTGTTCTAATAGTCTCTTCTTCTGTGTGTCACGATTTTAATCCAAATTTAGAATGATTTGATAATACTCTCTTTGGAACCCAATAACCTGGTAGGATATGTCTACAAATCGATTATACATGGATCTACATTTACTTAGACACCCATTTCATGTTATAGTTGCAAGTTCCCCTAATTTTGAAGTTGGTATGTACACTTTTGACTTCTAGGCAAGGTTGTATTTCCAATTACCATAATATATAATAATTATTTACACTTCATAGTTTAAAATATAATAAAATACAAATTGCCATCAGCAATATGTATATTAGCATTTCATTTTATTATAAACATGTAATACTTCGCATTGTTATAAATTCACATGGTATGCTTATCTCTAAATTATTATCAATTATCTTTTGAGCCTCTTCTACATTGCAGTACAAGGCCATTTTGAATAGCCGATATATGAAAATTAATAGCTATCTTTTACTAACAGCCCTTTGAGTACACTTTGTAAGAACTAATCCAGTGTGCTACAGGGTGACTGAGTATGCACTATATATAGTGGTAAAACACCAAGCTTACGCTCAACGTATTATACAGTTTCAAAGTATGCTGTAGATCTGCCTTTATTTTCATGTTTTACTACAATAATTATTTAAACAACTAAACAGTTGAAAGCATGGTCCATTAACATGCTGAGAGGTTTTACTAAATTATTGGAAAGCATTTTTCTACAAGACATAATTATTATTAAAGTCTGACATACCAATTAATTTAGTGCAACTGAAAAAATCGCGTATCTCATTGAAGGATTGCCGACATACGGAACACCCATCATATACCATGTATATTAGAATTAGCTGTATGAAACTTTAGTGTGATTTGCAATACAACGCTATGAAAGTTACTGCACGTTGTAAAGCACGTTGATGTGCATTTACCAACTTGATTTTTATGCCAACTCCCCACAAATAAACAGCCTCAACACAAAGTATTCATTTTTAATTTGTTGCCTAGCTAACTATAGCTAGTATACTTCAGCCATAGTATGAAAACTCAACTCACAGTATTATCTACAGACCATATTAAGGGATTCAATCTTCAAGCTTCGTCCACATTGGCTACGACGCATCACCTTATAGAACAAATATTTATATCATGGTTTGCAGAACTCTTAATCGTACGTTGAATGTTAAATTTTGTATGATTCAACGAACCATTTCATTAACCATCACATCCTTCGGTGAGAATTATAATGTAGATATGTAATACTCCTGCAATGAATAATGTCCTGCTAATAAGATACAAAGTAAAAGAATAATGTCAGTACCCTTAACGTGCATGAATAGTGAAGCAGCAAACACAATTTGAACTGCATAGAGAACTTGGAATACAACATATTGCACGGGAACAATCGGTGCAATAACAAATCGGTCACTAGTTTCATGCGTGAAATCGTAGGAAATTAAGAATGAATGTTATCATCATGAAAGCATTTGCTAATTAGTGTGTCATTCACCTAATACCATCTATCAAGCTCATGCAGTTTTGAATACATAAGCAAAAACTTGAGTATTTTATTTTTTAAAGTCAAGAGTCAGTACCCGTGGGGTTTGATAAAATTATTTAACAAGTGCAATAATGCCAATGCTTTACTATCCATTTATTGTATTGTTTTTAAAGCAAATCAACGAACAATTAAGCACGTGTATTTGGCATCCCATTAAACTAACCGGAAATAAAATGAAGACATAGTTTGATTTTTTTTAAAACAAGGTTGCACATATTTCGCAGTTCACACGGTAAGTATTTCCGCTGTTATTTCTCATTATTTTTGATATTTATCAAAGCCTGCTGATCGTGCTATGTAGTGCATACACATGTAGATGTACATGTCAGACAAACGTGTATAAGTAGCCTATTTTATAATTTCTACAAGTCTGCGGATGAATGTTTGCATTGTACTTTTAACTCAAGGAAACATTCACTGATATTGATTAGAGTTGGACAATTGTTGTCCTGCGAATAAATGAAGGGTTTAAGCATAAACCCATACCGGGAAAAGATAATCAAATTGCCTCACTAAAGTTTCTCCTTCACACCGAACTTGTGTTTTATATGCTGCGTATGATGGAGGATGTATATACTGTACATTTCTGTATAGTTCAAGGTCGTTCATCCCGTTGATGAGCAAGAAACTAATTTCCGAAGAATGTGCGTATGCATACCCGTATACGTGGCCAACCTGGACCACTACACGCTCGTTATGAAATATCATGTAAGGACGCAATTAGATGTATATTTGAAACTGCACCTTGAGGGTGTGAGACCCTTCAAAAGCACGTCATACAGATGAATAGCTGCTTTGTGTATGATCTTGGTACTTTTCCATAACCGCATCTCATAAGATTACCGTTGCATATACACACTGATGGCAAGGCACTTACGTTTTGGATAACTGTGTGATTTCATAATATTACAACACAAATACAAAAATGACATTTAAATTGCGTATTCTCACGTCAAGTGCGTAGTGTTATTTTACACATTTACTTCATTTCAAATCTTAATTTACTTACTTCTGTCATGAGACTTGATGTTCGAGAACGACGTATAAGAAACTTTGAAGATGAAAGGTAATATGATACAATTACTGCGTCGAATAGGAACGTGTATCATGTTATTGCGTGTTATGTTTTTACTGTTCGCGTTCTTAAGTTCTTGTACATTCAGAAACAATAAGTGCCAAATCACGGAGGAAGTAAAATTTCCATAAAGGCATTTGTTTAGGGTAAATACTTATGTATATGTATACAGAGAGTATTCAATATTATCAAACGAAGTTTCATATGTGGTTGTGGTTACTAGGAAAATTAATTCTTCAAATAATAAGTTTCAGATGAAAGAATCTTTCATTGGAAACTTAGTTGAAGCGAAGTTCGCACTTTCGAAATGTAAAAGTCAATAAATCATTAATATCGGTAAATCGCAAGAATTGGAGGTTATACAGTGTTCAAAATTTAGCTGTACACGTTGCCTTTTTTCATAAGTACTGGTAAATAGCAAAATAACAGCTCGTTACGGGCATTTAACAACGTTAACGACCACAAAGATGCATTTGTATCTCTAATAAAAATGAAACATCTAGTTTGAGGCTGAAGGCCAGAATGTTATCAGTGTCTGAACGTATGTATACCTGCACAATCTTCTTGGTCCATGTATAAAGATATAACTTTAAAATGAAGGTGTTTGTCACATATATATACATACATACATGTGAGCTTATGACATGAACTCGATAATACTTGCGATACAATTTTGGCACATGCCGGCAGAAAAATGATAAAAGTTTATTGAAGTATATAGCGAATTATTCATACAACAATGACAATATATGGTTTAGAAAATGCCAGCAACGTGCGACCAATTTACCAGTTGACGGGTCATGTAATCGCGGGATACTTTACTTTCGTACTAATTAGATGCCTTATTAGAGTGGCACTTAAACATAACCATTCAATCAATATAATTTGCAGTATTGCGAATTATTAGATTATTAATTACCTGATTACGTGCACCATGTGAAAACTGTTTCCATATAGAGCGCGCTGTTAAACTAAACAACTTGTAGTATCAGCAGTAATTTTACATGTTTCGTCAATCCAAAACTTGTTCTCAGGTTCCGGAAAATTAAGACTTTTCAAAGCCTTCATTATACTGACATACTAACAAAATCAATAGCGTGAGATCGAGAGCAGGTTGGAAGATTAATTCACTTCAATGGGAAAATAAAATAACCAGATAGGTTTTACCGGATATTATGTGTGTGGGTGGGAAGCATATTCATTTCTATATGTCCAATTCAGGTTAACTTATTATTACATTGCAATATTGCAAACAATGGACAAACGCTTAAAAAGTGAGAAGGGGGAAATAACAAATTCCGTTTTTACATTTTAATAGACGTCAGCATATAGAGCATTTATGTTGCGTAATAAGACTCACTTTTCACATGTAATTCTGCAAGTATGAGTAATTTCGTACAGACGGGAAGAGTCTCCTACAAGATGGAAAAATAACTCCACGATTGCCGTCCATACACCCAAAAGGACTGTTTTTAATTGGAGGTTGAAATTGTATTGTCGAGCTCTGTCGTTTTCTGTACGCAATCAAAAATTATGGCATGAATTTGTGCTATTCATTTACTGGCATTAATATTAGAGGGTATTAGTATAATTTATTATTTAACGGATTTGTTAATGTTAATCTGCCCAAATTAATAAAACGAAAAACAGCACATTATGAGAATCTGAAAAAGAATGGCGCAAAATGGCAAATTTATTTACGGGTAATGCCTTCTTTGGTGTTGAACATTGAGACCGTTGATATCGCACCAGCTCTCTCTTGCTAACCATTGACTGTGCAATTTTGTAACGAAAGGTCGATAAAAATCTTCAAGTTCTTTATCGGTGGGCATACTGGAAAGCAGTTACCAGTTATGTTCTAGTTCCATAAAATTTTAAATCAATAAACATTCAAGTGAGCGGCATGAATAAAATACGAATAGAGTATTTAATTTGTGGATATGTAATAATAATAGTAAAATTAGATTTTAACATATGCACGCCCAAGCAGAAGAACGATATTATAAGACTTACATTTCGGAATAAATTATTATTAGTGAAAACGCTTTTAAAAATAAAAATCAGGAGATTAACCCTAACCACAAAGAGATGGTATGGTGATTAATGAAGGTGATGGCTATGACTGATGACGACACAATTGCTATGCTAGATTCTTATGGAAGTTGTATTGATTCAGTAAAATAAAATGCAAAGTGTAAGACAAATGCGTGTAATATAGTATGATGATAAAACTGGTGAATAGGTTAATATTGTATAATGAATATTTTTATTCTAACAAATTAAAATAGACTGAAATTAGGTAAACAAACTGAATAATTACAATATTATTAAATGTTGCTTGCTAGGGCAACGAACCAAAACTGGTCTGAAAAGTTTCGAAACTGCGCATAATGACTTATCATCTCTTTTACATTTTAATCTGTAATATGCATTATTTTCCTTATGTACACATTATATAACACACACTTCAGGGCTTCGCTGTCTGCAGACGATTCAATCTAGCATTTTCTTCTTTCATATCCGACAATTGTCTTGTCAGTTGAGAAACTTGAATTTCAAGAGCTGCGATTCTCTTTTCTTTAGATTGTAAAACGACGATAAGTCGCTCATTCTCGACTTTTATGTGCTATATCATAAAATTGGAAACGAATAAATTATTACTATTTATATTCTACAATACGATCCACAATTTAGTAAAATAATTAGCAATAAAATGGCGCACCGATAACACTCCACTCTCATCTCGATCTCGGTTAACTCTGACATCACCACTGTTATTTGCCTCGTCATCAGCATCTAAGTCTGATTCACTAAGGACAAAAATAAACATTGAAGATTCAATAGCATTCATTTTATATTATAACGTACATGTATTTTGAAAGATTTTTATTTTAAATTTGCACATTCAAGCTTAATTATTATTACAACGAAAATAAAGATGATGGATCATATCAAATGGTTTATCTAACGTAAGTCTATGTGTCAGGCAGTACCTTTTTCCTTGCTTTGTAGGTATGACTTTTTCTTCGGGCTCACCCACAATACATGTAGCTTTCGGAATAGTAAGTGGTACAGAATTCTCATTGTTTTCATCTTCCCCTGTGCTCCCACCCGTCGACTAAAAATTTATCACAAATTAGTTCGCAAGCAACCAAAGTCAAGTTGATTAATTCATGATGGTTCTGGGACAAGGGGGAGGAGAGTAAAATGGAACTGCTAATTATTTAGAATGAAAAAGGGTAGTGTGTGTGGCTTAACGATCGAAAGGGCGATAAAAATAACAGAGTTACACATTTACATAAGATTTAATCCTAGTCATATTATTATAGAATACTAAATTCCAACTATGTGTTTTTATTTGTTTACCTCAGTAGACGGTAAATGCATAACTCCCGTACTCCTGCGTTTTTCTCGTAACTTTCTTCTATCTCTTACTCCTTTGTTGCTTTTCCCTGCATGTGCTCCTCTTCAGAAAACAATAGATTTCAGCATTTTTGTTATTAATCCCGTTCGGAGACATTTTCCATTTTCTAATGCTCACTTACTCACATATATTAATGCCAGCGTAAGTAATAGTTCTGCCTGCTCTGCAACTCATACTCGTACTGAAAACTTTATATTTACCTGGTGACGGTTCTTTTGTCCTTTATTATTGCTCTGCATATTGGCTTCGGACTGGCATCATTCTGTTCGACCAGGACAACTGATGCCTGTTCAAATTTTGGAATGTTAGCCTCCCCGTCAACATCGCGTTCAGGATCTTCGCCTGTATACAAATTAAGAGAGTAAAGTGTGCGAATAAACAAACGGAAAGAAAACATACTTTTCACATTAAACAATTACGTACCTCTGGAAGGAAACGTATTTACAGAACGATTCGCTCTGGCTGATCGCACTTTTGCTCTTCTAGATGCCAATGCAAATTCATGCTCTACGTCATGATCTTCCTGGGATACTGATGACGAAGCCATGATGTCTTATCTGAAATTATATATCACCAAGATTATTACAATGGAGACGCAAGTTCAAGTACTTCATATATACTTATACGCACAATACAACGAACTTCATCGGGGTTATAAGAAGAGTAATAATAAACGAGAAACACGAATTTGTTTCACAGGGCATAAAAGGAGGATGACACTCTAATGGGGAGACACAACGGAAGGGAACTATTTTTCTTAGACAAGTCTTTACAGAGGTCTAATAAGTAACTGACAATAATAGCATTTCCCAAAGTTACAAAATCTGAAAAACTTCCAGTTAATTATCTTGAATGGTTACGCCTACCAAACTGCACTCATTACATACTCAAAGATGAAAGTTTAGTGTATTAACTGTGTAAAGAATACCACTGGAATCCATATATACATATTCACTTGATATATTATATTTACATAGTCATACGAATCCAAAATTGGTTTATACCTAAAATATAACGAAAATTATAACTTCCAACAGGTCAATATGCTTCACGTCTGATCTTTACATGTACTCCGATATTCCCATAAAGGCTCAAGTTTCCAGTCCAATAATAACAGCTTCAAGTTCAATACCTACAAAGAAGAGAACAAAATATAACACAAAGATGTAAGATTTTATAAGAGATTAAATTGTTCATGGAAAACTACTATATACTATAGCTTAATCTAATCAAGCTGATAATTTTTTTTAAACGCCTTATCTTAATTACACCTATAGGTTGACTACACAGTAGCAATGTTTATAATTTAGTCTCCGTCAACTGTAATATAATATAAATATAGGTAATAGTATATAAATTATTACAATAATATATTAGACTATTACTCTTTACTTTCTAATATAGGAAATTAAACAAAATTTGTGGCACAAATTACTTTCCAAAATTCAAAACGAGTATCTAGTATAACACTAAAAAACAATCCCCACACAACTTTATTATTACACTGTCAACCATTTCCCAAAAGCGCACAGATTGACAATCAACTATAATGAAACCATAAGAAAAGCTTTTAAATTAAAAAAAAACCAAAACAATCGTACTCATATAATATAATACTACGTACCTGTTAAAATTCTTGTTGTCCAAGGTTAATGGGGCTAATGGTGTTCCTGTTGTGACTCCGTCAAGGCCAACTTGATTGAAATTTCCCTTATAATCCGATCTTAAGGTGCAAACTACGTCAGGGACTGTTAAGGTGTGGAGAAATCAACTCTGAAGTTGGGGATTCCGTAGTAAACTACTTAATGTCTAATTAAGTTAAAGATGGTGTGATGTATTTTTATTTATGTAGGTGAACTATGCGAGAGAGAGAGACGTAAACGTGAAGTTAATGTCAAAGAAATTCAAAGTCTCCCGCTTCCTCCTCTGTGACTAAAAGACGAAGGAGAAAGATCGTAATTTAATAAGGATCGAAAAAAGAAAGGGAAGAGTAAACGTGTATATTTTTGTCGGCTGCCCACAGTCTGCTGAGCTCCCAAAGTCTCACTCACTGACGAAGGGCCATTCAAGCAGAATGTTTAGAACAAAAAGGCTTCCATCGTCTCGGGGCATTTGGTACAAAATTAATTAAATTTTAAAAAATTAGTTTTACAAAATAAATAAAAATAATTCAATGTTTTAAAAAAGTTATTTTAATTGTCCTTATTTAAAAACAAAATTTTAATTTTTAAAACAATATATTAAAAAAAATAATGACACAAAATTAATACAATTATTCAATATTTTTAAAAAAGGTACACAAATTAAATTTAAAATAAATAAATTCCATTTTGATGGCATTTAAATTGGGGCAGAATTATATGCATTGACGTTGAAAAGTACATAAAATATGATAAAAAATACAATAAAATGCAATAGACGAATGGCAGAAGAATAAGAGATTAAATGGAGTGAACGCAATAAAGCAAGGTTATGTAAATGCAGTAAGCAAATAAATGTGAGCTTAAATTGGGAAATACAAATTTAATATTAAATAAAATAATCTGCATGTGCACATAGGTGGGTATCAATAATTAGAATAATAACAATAATTATTGTAGAAATAAAATGCTATATAATACAGGGACAAGGATTTAAAAGTTGTACTAAATAATAATAATAAACAAGTAAGTAAATAAGGAGAAAATAAACAGCACGTGATGGCCTGACGCCCCCTGAGTATAAAGTTGTTTCATCGATACCAAACAAAGGTATGTTCCTCTAACTCCCGGGTGGCATCTGGCCTCATCCGTTAAGAATCTGGGAGCACCGGGTCCTCATGGCACTGATTGTATGCGTAGTTAGACTCTCACACCTCCAACGACGGAATGCTCTATATATTGTAATATAAGCGTTATTAGTGTTATTAGTGCCGTTCGGGACATCCAAAAGGAAGGAAGATATGTTGAGAAAAAGGCGGTATGCACATAGTATGTGGGCCTCACAGCGTCTGAAGTATCATGTAAAAATGACATCCCAATATTTCCCAATCTATGCATCTAAATCTAATCGAATATTTTTCAGGTTCTCAACTTCTCAAGGTGATACAAATACACCTTTTTAGACTCTGTCGCATAAAAGCAAGCATGGATTTTCAATAAATTGCTCACTGACCATGTCTTATACGGGAATATTATAAGGGCATACATATGTATACAAAGTATGTAGTATATATTGCACATGTTGTAGATACATATTGTATACATACAATATGTATATTTTTGCACGCTTTTATTGTTATTTTATTATATTATGCTTCACATGCACTAATGTAAATATATACAAGAGCTGATGTTGTGACACCTGGAGTATCTAGACAACCAGGGCAGGACTGCAGGAATAACGTCAGCTCCGACTCCGACGCCAGGGAATTTCTTTGTTTACATTGTATACTCCTGGCAGCGTGGAAATTCATGACATGCAAAATTGATGTTTTAGGTGAATGTAGATGTACATATTATTATGTATACAAGGAGAAAAGTGTGTAGACGTAACTTCAATTTCTGAATTCATTAACGATGAGAAACTCTCAAGGTTGCTTATACAGATAGTATCTGTAGAATTATATAAAAATAATTTTTTGTTGAAAATGTGACTTTGTATTTTAATAAAAATATGATATTCAATCAATCATTGATTACGTAGTTTCTGTTAATGTATATAATGTATTACAACCTTGCAATTATCAATGTTGTTTTGTATCCAAAGTTCTTGGACCTGATACTCTGCTGCTGACTGAATCTCTTTGTTCACTGCAGCTTGTAGCACAAGCTGCAGCGAAGTTGTAAGCTAATAATTACATTGAAAAATGTGAAATTGTGTCTCGAAGTATTTAAACGATTGGGAAAAGTGATACTAAGTCATATTCAGGAATGACGTGCAATTCGAGAGCGTCAAATGTCATGGTATTTGTTGGTGTAATAACCTCATAAATATATTTTTCATTTATATGCAAACCAAAAAACTAATGAATTGTACGAGCCGCTTGTCACTAAATGTCTACGAAGGTTAAAGTATGAGAGTGAAGATGAGCTCTTAGCCTATATATACATGTACATAATGTGCGCTATAAAAACATTAGAGGAACTTTCGAGGTCCAGGGGTTAAGAAGAAGTGTATAATAATATTCTGAGTAAAATAAACAGCTTTTACATTTTAACTATATAAGCTCTTTACCTTGACTAAACTACTAAACTACCCATCTGTATGTATCTATTTAGCGCAGGAAGGGTTACGATCGATTCGCATTTCCCTTACGGGTTCCTTTCAAAAATTATTGAAGGGAAAGATTTACTGGCTGGGTATTAAGCTGCATGCAGAAGTTCAAGTACATGGATAGGATATATCAGTTTCTGTACGCACTTATATTTATTCAGGATTACAATATACAGTTAGTTTTTTTTTCATTCACTTCCCTTCCAACAATTGCCCGGCTGTGAACAAAATCATTATTGAATGATTTGTGTGAGTACTAAATATTCCTGTTTCATTAACTAACTCGCTGTTCACAATGCACATATGTACAGAGGTTGCAGCAAGAGATTTAGCATTAAATATAATAATAATTATTACTGCCCATCATTTCTATACTTTCCATAACAATAATATTCGGATGTCAATGGAATGCAAAAATTATTTTACACAATTACCATTTTCCCGTAGATATGCAGACAAATATACTTATTGGCAATAATTATTCTGTCCATACAATGAAGCAGAATCTACTTATTAGTTATAACTATACTTGTTAGTACTTATACATATACTATGCAGCATGTGTAGTGCATATACAGATGTGCTGTAGTTATTCCATATTAAAAATGAAACATAAACCATCAAAGCAACGTTTATTACAAAAGTTCAAATGTAATTTGCAGCTGCAACTTATATTTATGCATCCCATAGACACGTTTGGCACTACTCATAATTAGACTTGATGAAAGTCTTCCAATTCCCCATTAACTAATTAAGGCAAAGTGCATAACCAAGTAGCTACAACTGTGTCATTAGTGCATTAAAATGCAATTAAAATAAGGAGCCCATGCAATGGACTTCGATAGCAATGAACTTCAATACGAAAAATGCTGGCCTCCAGGCTGCATTGAAACGTAATACTCTAAATTCAAGTTTTGCTTCCGTACGTCATGTTCCTCATTATATAATATCAGTAAAACTTGTATAGGTATGTATATGGGTTTAACTTCTGATATACGCTGCCCGTCAAGATCAATCATAGTCATGGAAATGTATATGTCTTTATTTTCATTACAAATAAAATGATCCACATGTACATTTGATTTCGGCATTTTCCCAACAAAGACTGATCATTTGCATAAAACATGATAAAAAACTTGTTGATTTTACCGCAATCAATGAAGATACTCTTGTAAGTACAAAGCAACTACCGTGTAAGAGTAAGCATTCGTTTATAATTTAATTATATGATCAAATTTAATGTAGATATTCCTCTAAACACTTTCGAAGTTCTTTACTTCAGGGTATTGTATTTATTTTCAGTATGTACATACATTTTGTTATCCAGAAAATCATGAATCTTAAAATAATCGTGCACATTTGGACTATGTACTATATACATGAAGGATGAAACCAGGTGTAAGTATTTTTAATTAATTATTATCACACTCGTTATCTACAGCTAAACATTTTTTTAAATCTCATCACTGGTATATGGTTCAATAGAACATGTGTGAACGTAAAACAGTGTACGAAGTAAATTGTGTGTATGTACGTACTTAATAAACATTTATAGTAAAACGTTATATACAAATGAAAAAGTTTTCATGTGACTAATTGGTATTAATACCAGCACAACGTTTGTAATTAACTTTAAAGTAGGTATAATTATGTACTCAGAATTATTGCGGGTGATCTCAGTAAGGCATATTACGTAATTGCCATAAAAATTACACAGAAACAAGTCATTACAAGAGTAACAATACAACAATGCAAGGGATAAAATGCGAAACAAGAGATGCTGTCAGGGACTTTTGTGCTTGAGATCTGACGTTTCTAATTGTAAGGTGATTGGCAACGTTATTGAATTGATATGTGGCATGGAATCCTGTGGCATCATATCTATCGTTCGACCGGAAAGTCACCCTGAAAAATTTCCTGTCTGACTTCATTTTTAAATCTTTTATAGTTCCACATTGTCGGTCAAATTTTCGGTCAACTGGCATGTAATTTGAGAACTCTACGTAGTCTGAATGCGACTCTTCATCACATCTGCAATTACATTTAATTTTATTAGGGTTGACATGCATGTTCATACATACATAATTAAATAAAGCAACATAGCGACAAGACAGTACATTTTTGTGTCGATTATAAATTTTTGCAAATTAAATATACTTACGGCTGAACCCCATCAATGTGAAAGTATGTAAAATAAAGTTCCACATACTCTCCATCCCGCCCATAAAATAAATAGTGACATTCGGTGTTTCTAGGATACAACCCTGGATAATTCGGACTGGTGAAAGTACCATTGGTTGTTTCAGTACTATTGAAAATAAAAGTGCAGGGATACTTCTCAGTGGAATTTTGACGTCCAGTTCGAATTCCAAAATCTTTACGAATAAAAAAAACACTTTTAGTAGTTTTGCCATTATTGATTTTTTAATTTGCATGTCGTCTATCATGAAACGTCGCTACGTACATAAGTATCTACATAAAAACTTTTCAGTAAAAGCTTTTTACATGCAATTTCTTTTACCTTTTACAAATGCAAAAATCGCATTAAAGCCACGTATATACTTTGACGAGTGAGGTGCATTGAATTCCAACGTAAGTTTTCTCCCATTGGACATGACAGCCAACGGCGTATTAGATCCACAATAGTCGTCGATTCTTGCTAGCTGATTATTGATGTAAACAAAGGCGGAGAGTACGTCGGATCCGCCACAACTATTAAAAGCCATACAATAATTTTCTTATATTACAACCGTGCTCGGCGTGGTTTTCAAGTACTATACATACAGGGCCTCATTTTTTGCATTCATTTTCTTTTCTTATTAGAAATAGATACCATACAAAACGGAACATGTTAGTCTCTAATAACAACTCACTCCCTGAACTTGTCCAACTTTTGTGGGCCATCGCGTGTATTCTCATCTGGATGATAGAGGTTGAAATCCGTGAAGACAATTTGAATTCGTTCATCCGATGCCGCTATGAAGTCATACCTACAGTGAGTTTTTGATGGGTACGGATGTGGATGGTTGAGCGACGAAAATGTTCCGTTTTTCGCATCCGGAAAGCTCTCATTCTTGCCAACGTAACTTTTGATAATGCTCCCACATTGAGGAACTGTAATCAATACGACGCAGAAATATTACAGTATATTAGAGGTATTATTGCTGATTTGCTGTGGTGTACTCGTGCATTAAGTAAATGATGCTACAGCAAAACACATGTAATGAATTTAAATATGGCTATATATACTATTTATAAATTTAATGTCTCTCTAAATTTCTCAAAAATCGCAAATTGCATCCATAAGCGCCATAAATTCGTTAGTAATATTTATTGAAATACTTACCACTAGACAGATACGATTCAGCTGAGGCTTGAAGAAGGCTGGCAGAGGAGATTGCCAACGTGATCCAGAAGTAGATGCATAAACCAGATCCCATTGCGTATTGATTTTTTCTAACTTTATGGGTAGATATGTGAATTCTCTCTTGAAGTAGAGTACTTTGTAACATTTTATGAACGTTTTCTTTAGTGAATGAAATATACGTAAATAGGATGCAGTATCTTGTAACTACTGGTACATGGGAATAATGTAATTCAAATTGAAGTTGAAAAAATTGAAGTTTGATCACCCACAATAGTTGCTTTGAGGTTGAAGTTGGAAAAAAAGTTTGGTACTCTATTGTGCTGTTATTCCCTCTCCACCCATAGAATACTCGTCCGCATCCTCATCTTTCCAAAATTCTGAAACAGGTGATAATGCACTCCATGCGCATTTACAGCTCCGGTGGCAGAAAACCCTGGTGCACCTATGAGATCTTAGCAGTGTAATTAATATAGTAGATGAACCAGACAAAAATATTGTTTGATAAGCTTATAACCACAAGTGGGTATAACAGATCTCGTGCTGCCGTGAGCAATTTTTTATACGAACGTCACTTTGACGGTGATAGAAAGCAATATTTTTTGCTGTTGCGGGTTTTTATGCGTCTATACTGGTTCTTACATTATTTGGATCGAGTAATGTACATGAAGTCATTAATATTTAAATTAATAAATAATATGGAAGAAGATGAGCGATAAAATAGATCGTCGAAGGGAAAGCAATCTCCATTGTTAAAGACTAATTGAGATTTATTAAAATGCTTCTGTATCTACATACATATAAGAATGAGCATAAATACAAAATTGATGCTTTCTACAAATGAAAGCGACGTACATAAATAAAGTATGTTTAAGTAAACGTTTTGTAAATAGCGTATGTAAACGGTAGCTTAAGCATATACGTAATTTGACATTTGTTAACTTTTGCTCCTTTTGCTATACAACCTCCCGAAAGAATTATTCTAAAAAATAACAAGTAAGGTTTTTAAGTTCAACGAATATTTAATAATCTTTTTATACAATCATAACATAATTGCACAAATCCTGTGAATCAGAAACATGCTGTGCACATCTAAATAAAATTCTATATTTTTAAAAATGGCAATAACTGATAAATAATTTTTACTTAAACACGGTAATAGCATAAATTCTGAAGGCGTCTAGCGCTTACGCAAGTGTAATTTGTACAATTTATTAGCGTTCGTATTTGGACTTCATGAGGCATAAGTGTACGTACATTGGTTACGCCATACATATGTATTCCAACGTATCAAATTTCGAACAATTCGAATTATTCAAGTTGTACAAGCTGCATACAGGTTATAAGGTATGTATAGATACATTTATACATACTACTGGGATGCAAGTTAGAATTCCTCCGCAGCTCTTATGACCAGGGATATTTTACAATTTATCCAAATCGTTAAAGGTTCATGCTTACAATTGTAACGGAAAATATGGCATGATGCTAAAATATTAATGTAAGTATACATATGGCACAACCTGGAATCGGGGCTTTCATCGTTATCTTTATAAAAGTTAAGTAGTAAGATTTACCGTCACTTCAAAATGCATTCGCCTTGGTTAATATGTTGATGTTTAAGCTTTAAACTCAAGAGATTCAAGTTTGAGGCTGAGAGCTATACAGTCTATCAAGTGTTTGTTAATTAGTACAGTATATATTTGATGGGATTCAAATTCTATATCGCTGTCAAACGATATCATAATTTCACTTGGAATATTTGTAGGGAAATAGTTTGTGCTCGTCCTCTGCTGCTAAATGGATTTAGCTCAAGAGTACAAAATGAGAATCATTATTGTGAAGAAATTAACCTTCGTCGTTGACGTGGTATTAAATTCCTATATGTGTGTTGTTTAAACAATTTTGAAAATAGTCCTTGAGAATGGTAACGGCAACCTGGAGGAAGGTAGTAGGCATAATGTAGACTCCACCGACCAGTTTTCAAATTTGGACACACAATCATATGCCGGCTTGAGCTTGAGTATGAGTAGTCCGCCATTTCATAATTCTCGGATCCTGCACAGAAATCAACTTAATAAATGGACAGGTGAAAAAAGATTAAATCTGCGCTGTATTCCATGTATAATAGATAGGCCCATTGTACAAGACATTTTAAAAATTGCAGTGCTTCCTTCACACACACTAGCAAATTCATATTCAAGCTTTGGGATTGTATACGTCAACACTTCATCGCCTTAAATGTTACACAATGATGCCATACAAATTTGAGCATTACTTGTATGTGTACATACGTATGTGTACAATGAAAACAGCAAGCGTTTTTCTTTCCCTTGTACATAATATACTTAATAAGGTAATTAAAGAATTCCCGGAACTCATTACCATTCGCTGCGCACAAGTTATTTTAACCTGATTTAATTTAGCTACAGCCTAAGGGACGTAAAACTGTTCAAAAATGACAACCTGGAGTGGAAACTAAATTTTCAGAATTCTTAAGAATCCATACTGCATAATATGCATAAAGGTTTGATAGGATTAAAACTTTATGGATCGGATTAGGATGATAAATTTTGTAAAGCCACCAACATCAAGATTAAAATTCAGGGATTAAGTGTTGACAATGAGCGTATAGAAAACAAAACTAATCGTTTTCTATATGCTGTAATTTTTCCAAACAAGGAGCAAAGTTGTGTAGGTACATACATAGGTGCATAAGTCAAATGAGTCACAGGAAAAATATCTACTATAATGGAGGCGTTGCTAAATTAAAGTTTGATCTTACTGAATTGCTTAAATTTTTTGGAAAGTTTCTCTGAAATCATAATTTAAAGGCTATCTAAATTCTAAAATCATATCTTTATCAACGAGTGATTCAAGTAAAACTAATTATATGCAGAATGGAATAATGCATCACGGCCAAAAATGTTTAATTACTACTTAATGTGTTTCCTACATAAGTTTTACGTTTTATGCCCAAACTGTGTATATTATTTTATTCTTAACGCCGTCTATTACATGTAATAATGCGTAATATTACTTAAATACACAAATAAAATGTGCTATTATCATAGCTTGATGGTGACTTTTCATCTAACTTATGACACTTTCAATGACATTATACTTAAATGTGACTTCTTGGTACTAATCGTGAGGAATGAGCCAACCCAAGTATTCATATGTATTATTAGGCATGAAAACAACAAAAAGTAATATCCTCACCGTGGACAACAATGGTAAAGGAGCAGCGAGCTTTGTTGCCTTCAGCATCTCCAGCGACGAAGCTTATATGATGCGTCCCTCGAGATAGTAGATGACCCGGTGAATGACTCTGCTGGACATAATGAAGTTTGACGTTGTCACTGAACTTGGGTTCTGACCACCAGACTTCCCTCGATGTCTCTCCTGGACTCAGTCGTATTTCGAACGAGGTGGGACATCCATGAACACGAGGTGCCTCACGGTCTACAATCCATTAAAAAGCTTTTATAAAGGTTTAAATGGCACTATTTCATCATTATAATTGTGCAAGCACGGCATCAATCTTTATCATGATACTTTTCAAAGGTACATAGATATGCAAGAATATCG
Source organism: Lipothrix lubbocki (assembly GCA_034696945.1). Lineage (NCBI taxonomy): Eukaryota > Metazoa > Arthropoda > Collembola > Symphypleona > Sminthuridae > Lipothrix > Lipothrix lubbocki. The sequence continues at coordinate 74,633 of JAQGAK010000144.1, forward strand.
AGAAGTTATGTTCTTCTTCTACTGTGAGTTAAAGTCTACTCATGTTCAAATTTCCTTTGATTAAAGAATGAGCCCTGTGCCATGTTGATAAACAGAACTAACTTAGCAAAGAAACTTATTTTACTTACCACATACATGAATTTTGAAGGAGCAAGTGGCTGTATCGTTAGATAAAGGGCTTCGGGCAGTGAATACAATCTGAGTGGTACCCGCAGGAACATCCCATTCTAAATTCTTTGCCCATGGTGGGTCAGCTTCCACATATCTACCATAAATAGTAAATAAATACAGTCGTTGAAGTCATATCGCTGTCTTTTTATGTATGCTTGAGCGTCGACTGCGTCTTTAAGCATTAGGGAGGAACGGTGATCATTGTGTGTATGAACTTTCCTCTACCTACATTTGTTACACACTGACAAGTTAATAAAATGATTTACTATGAGTTGTAAGAATAAGAAAGACTTTTGAACTAAAAGTACAATCTAATGTTCCTTGTTACGGTCCTCACACATTCAGGACAACAAGACTTCACTATGGATTTTCAATATTATTCAACTTGGTTGTATTACACCTTTACACCTGCATAAGCATATCAACACTGCCAAAATAGTTCGCATGATAATTTCTCGGAACTTGGTCCAAGGCCAGGATGAGAAATTGTTAGGAGAAACAATTTGTAGATACATACAATTTTTCAAAGATTTTCAAACAACTATACAATGAGATAACTTTAGTTATATAAATCCTCTGCGGGTTCTTCCGATAGAAATATATACTACATAATGATTGTGAGGTTATCAGATTTAATGGCTTACCGGTACCAATCCATATTAGCTTGGGGTTGAGGAATTTTGACGTAAGCAGATGACTGCCCAGGCTTGAGGTCAACAACAACATCGGATGGGCAGTGAATGTAAGGTCTAGGTGTTGGAGGTAGGCGAATGCAAGTAGGACTATCTTCAGGAAACCAGCGAAATCCTTTGGAACAGGTTCTAATCCTTCCATTCTTGGGATAAAATCCAGGCGAGCACAAAACTAAGCATTGAGTATTCAAAGGAACAGAGTCGGACAGGCAAGTTTCAGGAAATAAAGATCCTTCTTTTGGAGTTCGTAATTTTGAACAAGTTGCAGAGACGCAGGGTGATTTGAGAAATGCGTCGGGCGGTGACCAATTCCCATCCCGAAGACAGCTGATTCTTCCCACTCTACCAAATCCAAGATTATGGGGCGGCTTTAAAACGAATCCTCGGAGGCAGCGTAATTTGCACTTGGTTCCAGCTAGGGGCTTGTCTCCATCAACCATTAAGCTTCCATCCGGAAATTCACACTCCCATCCAGAAGAATTGGGTAGAACAGGTGGCTCATCACAAAACTTAGCTATTAAACAAGCACAAAACAATAGACGGAGAAAAAATAAAACAATGATCTTGAGCGATACTGATCAGGATTTGCGGACAGAAGAGATGAGCAACGGAAGCAGTTTTTTACAAGATACTGCAGTGCTTGAGGAGGCGAAAGAGTAGTAATAACAAGAGTTCGCGTAGATAGAAAGCGTATGTAGATACAATTCCTGATATTCTAATGAATCAAAAGCAATGGAAAGTTTTTTTCCAAAGTAGAAGATAGTACAGATTTCTGCAGCCACCTTTGCAAGTTTTCTTATCATCATCCAGCCTGAAACCTTCCTTGCAGGTACAAACATGACCCCCCGGAATGTTGACACAAACTTGGTCACACCCACCATTCTCCAGATCACACTCATTCACGTCAATACAAGCCGTTTCGTTGAGAAGTTCGTAACCCGAGCGACAGGAGCAAAACCGGAAGGATCCAGACGGCACGCAAATATGATCACAACCCCCGTTGTCAATTGTACAGTCTTCATGCTCCACACAGATCTGTGGATTATCAGTATCAGGTGCGGAACCAGGGGGGCACTCCACGATCATCGGGGGAATTGTTGAAGGAGGGTCAAGCAAATTTTCGGGAGCGGCCGGCTCAGTTCCATCCGAAATGCACATCTTGTAATCTTCAGTTGAAAGTATGTACCCTTTCGGACAAGCACAAAATGCATTTCCGAAAGTATTTAGGCACAAATGGCTACAACCGAAATTGTTTTGCTCCTCACACTCGTTTACATCTTCACATGAGTGCTGCATCAACAAAAAATGTAGAAGCTTTAATATTTAAGTATTTTGCACAATTAATCATAATTATCGACATCACTAAAATTCAACAATAATGGGTCTCAGTTTGTTCTGTTACACGTTACATGCCGTTACTTCTCATGGCAGTCCCACTGACAATGAAACTGTGAACTTGGAACTTGATCAAAGATATTGAAATTTTATGAGCTAATCTAAATTTGTTCACACAGCTTTTTTATGCTATTTGCTACTAAAAAGTGCATTAGAACATTCGTAACAAAGGTGAAGATACATGAGGGTCAAAGAAAAAAGATTCATTGCACTTCAATTATTTAAATAAAATATGAGAGAGCTGTTTGCCAACTGTACATAAAATTGGCTTCAAGCAATCAAAATATGCCATTTAGATGATAAATATGCAAAATATATTGCTGATAATGGCAAGTGCTCAGGACAAATAGCATCTACAAATAGATATTCAGGTCATAATATAGCACGCTTTTTGATTTTATGGGGGTTGGTTCTGCGTGACTAGCACCAAAGTGAGTCAAACCAAAACATCCTTGCAATCCCTATAGGCTTTATAACGACATGTGTAGAATGAAGAAATGTAAACTTGCCTTATCGGAAGAAAGTCTCGTTCCGGGCATTCGTGCACAGCTGCATGCATAAGAGCCAGGAATATTTTGGCAAGTATCTTGACAAGGACCATGTCCATTACGTAGTAAGCACTCGTTCCTGTCAATACAATTCTTCCCATCCGGTCCTACTTGGTACCCTGTTGGGCAGGAACATTGGAAAGAACCAAGCGTGTTAAAGCAAATACCATAACAGCCTCCATTGTCAGTTACACACTCGTCGGTGTCAATACAAGAACCATTTCTAGCCATCTCATATCCTGAATAACAGGAACAAGTTACTCGAGAATCTCCTTCTGCGTCAACCGTGCAGATCTGATCACATTGTCGACATTCTGACTCGTCTCCAGTACCTGCGTTCACACAGACCAGCATCTAGTTTAAACGTTCAGCATAATGATTTAATGCCCTGTGATTTACTGTCACTATAGAGAATCCGATGGAATTGTAGCCCCATAAATTTACCCATCAACAAACCTTTGACAGATTAGTTTACATACATATATAATAGTAGACGTCAAATCAAGTAACTCCCTTGGTAAACGATTTGTCTGCCTTTAAATTTTACAATAGAAACACTACTACAATCTTACGTATTATATACGACAAATCTTTTGGGAGTCAGGTCATAAATGTTTAACCTATGGAAATTGGAATAAAAAACTGCTTTTCACACTACAAAACATGTAATTTACACCTGATTAATCATTTCCCGACGGATTCCTCAACAAAATTGGGAATTTTCTGTAAAAAAACGTTTCGTCGCTTCCACGCTATCATTAGTACATACTCGCTCCAACAAGCAATATATCAATAATCAAAAGAAAGTACAGGATCAACTCTGTAAATAGCTGTAATTGAAAGAAGAACGAGCACACTGTAAATGTGTCAAGTGTACACCAACATGGGAGAAAAAATTGGTGCAGTCTGCAAACGGGGAGGGTATGAATAATGGTAATTGTTTCTGCGGTGACGTTTGCCTCCACAGATAAGCTACGTACGTCTATTAAAATCTAATAATTGTCAAGAGTTACCTTTTGGAAGACAAACAGGTGTTGGGCCTACCCATTTATTTCTTGAACAAAACATCCTATCAGCTGACTCGGGTGGAAATTCATAGCCTTCATCGCACTTATACAATACCATAGCATAGCGAGACCGGGGTTGGAGTATTTTCCTTCGTCTATAGAAGGAACATAGAATCATGTAATTACAACAACACGTGCACGTCAAACTTAGTATTGCTCATTCTAATTTTTCTTGTTACAACCTCACTGTGCTTTCACACTAAACATTTCTTGAGCATGGACCTGCAATACATTTCATCTCCACAGATTATCCCTACAGCGCTTTACCGTAATATTAAGGATGAAGGAAGGCCAATTTTGTTGATTTTCGACTACAAATCACAATTCTAAAACCGTTAGCTGGACTAGATATACGGAAGGAGATAACATGACACGCATTTATATTTCCAACACGGATGAAAATTTAGGATATGTTTATATAGAGAGATACTATGTATGTATTAAGCTATGCATTATGGCTAATCTGGTATTCTTAGGTGGAAGTAATGAACGTTGTCTGCACCTGGTATATTTAATGATTTGCGAATTGGCCACGTGTGGTGCAGGAACGCTTCTTCCGTGTCCTTTCATGCAAGACGAGTCAAATTTGGAGAAATCCAGGCGGAAGTGACGAAGAAACTTTAAAAGTCGACTGTTCTTTGACTCTTCATTACTATTGCTGAATCCAACTACTTCACTACTGGTGTGTATGCCAGCCTTATTGTGTCGCAGCTTCGGTCTGGTCGTTGTAAGTGTTGTGCTGGGGAATATCGGAATAGCATTCTCAGCGGTTGTACTTTCTTCTGAAATATACGTAACAGAGCCATCAATTATGTCACTGCGTAAGCTTTATACTTATGACATCTTAGCTTAAACCTAACTGCGGTAAATACAACGGCGTAAATTGAAATGTTTTTACATGTACATGAAAAACTTCCAACAATACGTTCTAAAGATGAACAACAACAATACAAAATTTTTTTTTGTTAGCTTTTACCATGGACATCCTGTAGGTCAGTATTAAAACCAGGAGTCACGTCTATCATCTGAAAATAATTATATAATCTGATAGAGTGCAAAAACGATTGGAATGCCAAGCAAGTTGTCCACAGTAGCTAGATAAATTATTATTGCTGGAGGTCATGTAACACGATTCAAACGAAAAAATTCACATAAGTCGGTAACATCACAACGATAAGGATCAATTTCTGTTCGGCTACCGAAGGCTCTCATAACTTGTTTGTACAATGTTAACAATTGAGCATCCTAACATATACCAAAGAAATGGATATTATCGGCAGTGGTTTTCTTGGTAGTATGACTTGTTTCTTCGTTGTAGGCGAACACCTCAGATTGAGTCCCTTCCATTAAATATCAAGACTGGAAATTAAGACAAGTTGCATTTGCCCTGCAGTACTTAATTGTTTGCATTTTTCAACTTGTTGTTCCAGCTTCAGTAAATTTAATGGCTGGTTGTGATCAGGAAGGGGTAATGAGTGATAGATCCCAAATCTACGGCATGGTCATCATCTGCTCGTTATAGCCAACCCGTATCGGGCCCAAATGGTCCACAGAGACTGCGGAGTAAAATTGCGTTACAGTACACTCCTCATGACGCGCACCCGAGTGGGACTGAACCCGTGACCACAAACCCAAGTTTTTCCGGCGGGGACGTGGACATTGCAGGGATAAAATTACCCACCTGATAGTTACCAATCGGGGATGCCACGTGAACTTAGAGAGAGAGGAGTTAGATACCTCGTGAAAAGCACCTAAACATGTGCTGCATCAACTTTTCAATTGTTTTAAACAAACTGCCTTTACTTCTAGTTACTCGATTATACCACTCGGCGAAAAATATTATACCCACCAGATTATGTTCAGTACGTTGTGACAATTCTATATGTTACAAGATTATAACATTCTTTTCAAAATTTCATACTCACGATCAGATGAGAAAAAAATGTACATAATATATTTACTGTCTATATGACTTGGACGTTTAATGTTTCCCTATTTCTTTCATTGCCATCATTAACCCTGAGGTAAAGACCCAAGCTCCCGAGTGAATATTATGAAATATAAAACGTCATTTACCCTGTAACGGCGTAATCACACAGGGGAGACCAATATTTACTCCTGCAAACTTATCAAAGCAGTTGTAAAAGTAATGGAAGGCAAGTTGAATAATGAGGGTTGGAAAAAAGGCAAAAGCAGGACTAATAAAATTTCACAAATATTTCATTGGACTTTATTGGTATGTTTTGACAAGTCCCATTGAATAGTAATGATAACCCCCCAACAGACACATGTGATATTTGACTCCATTGCCTTTTATTTCCATCGTGTAGTTAATGGTACGGAAAGAGATGGTAGGTCAGGGAAGATCATCTACTACAACCCGCTGGGTTTTTCATCATTTTATTGTCGATCTACGGGATGGTTACCTTCTGAGGTCGGCCAGCTTTCTCTTGTCTAGTAACACCAACTGAGCACCTTCTACCGCTCACTCAAACGGCTTCCACTGTTACTGGAAATTCTGTTAAGTATCTGATTTGCCTTGTAATATTCCTATATGGGCTTGAGTCAGTGTATTGTAGCCGTGATCTTTGTGATTTCTGTATGACCAGTCAATAATGCTTAGAAATAATAAAAGGAATCTATATTATCATATTATACCATAGTCTATTTTTGTATTGTGGCTGAAATTAATGGTCAACCTGTAGAAAATGGTAATTCTACTGCTTAATACGTTGTCATGCACGGTTGCATGGTCAAGAATCAGGAAGCATCACTGCTGGTGCCATACTTGAAGATTCATAATAATACCGCATGTGATCTCATATGTAGCTGACTGGATGATAATTTATACAAATATTCTGGACGACGCCGCTTTTCTTGCTAGGAATTTTATCTTTGGAACAGTATGTGCAACACAGTCAATTCATAAATGGGAAATGAACAGGAGCTGCATTACTGAATAACTCTGTGAAAATAACTTTCGCTTTAACCTTGCTACAATCGTTCATTATTAATGCAGTATATGACTAAACCTGTGGAAGGTTAGACAAAAAACTGCGTTCTTGTAGATTTTTTTAATGAACCTTAAATGTTATTAGTTTTACCAAATAAGTATTCGCAGGATTAGCCCGCATGAAGTTAAAGTTTCCGGGAAGTAATTCTAAGCGAAGCATAAGCTGTAATAACATTAAAATGCTGTTGTTACACAACGTTCTTACTACACTAAAGTGCTTAATAAACTATTTATCACCCAATTTGTACGTGATAGATTTAAAATTAAACCACGTGATTGTAAATTAATAATAATTTACAAAATAGTCATGGGCTTTTAACGTTTGTAGACCAAGAATTAAGTAGAAATGTTGTGGGAAATTCGATATGATAGAAGTGACTAGTCTTTGATATAGCTTCAAGCGTAATATGCGATATGAAAGGTATTCTCTGCTCATTTTCTTTGCTGGAAGGAGAAATGCAATGTTACTGCAATGGTACTGAGTAAACCACTACTCATCTGCATGTGATAATATTTTGTATTATGCGAGATTTGTCACACACGTGGAGTTATGACAGTTGATTGATCGAGCCAGATGTGAACGTTTTCCCAAGTTTCACTGCGATCCACACACACAGTTTAAAAAGGATGGAAAGAGAGGAAAATGTGTGTGTACGGAAACATCAAGTCAACAAAATATCAACTACAATGTATGCAACGATGAGTACCTATGTAATGTGCAATTACGAGAAGGGCGCTTGTAAATATATCTCTGATGCATAAGCATGCTATACTCTGGATGCATCACTTGCAACCAAGCTGCACTTTCATTTGTCAATCTTTTGACCTGTCACAAGATTTTCTACTGGGTGTTAGTATGACATAATGGGTACCACCAATAGCAACTAGTTGAACATGAGTAGTCTTTTGTTGAAACCATGCACAGATTGTACTCCTCTCATGATCCCACTGCAATACCAGTGACACATGATGGATTTCAAATATTCAGATCGAAGTCTCTCTGAATGCATGTGGAATTCGATACACGCAAAATTTTTCTCACTCCCTTATTCTTCTTTTTACAATAGAACACAAACTATTTAGATACAGCATATTTGGAATGGGAAAATCAAGCAAAATGTAACTGTGGAAAAACTTTCCAGTCAAATGGTTCCAAATGGTGTCCACATACATTTTACCATGTAATTCTTCTTTTGACGGTTGACATGATGCAACAAGCTTTATGGTATGATATTAATTCCTGCAAAACTGCTCATAATAAATCAACTAAATCATTGTGAATATATACATGAGATGTTTCAACGTCATCAACAGTACTTTCATGTTCCTCAACAAATAAATATATTTTCTTATTGTATGCTTTCAATTTACCCCATCAATTAGTCAGGGCTAGTTTTTATCCAAGATATTCACTTCTCTGAATCATTACATACTCATCTTTAATTTTTAAGTTTAAACCCCACCCGTAGAGAAAACTCATCGATTCGTTAAAAAACTTATGTTCCTTTCAAGAAAGATTAGAAACTGACAATCTTTACATTGAAAGGTAAATTTTATTAAATACTTATTTACATACATTGTTGTTGTACTAAAAAATATATTGTGCGTACACACACATGTAACGCATATGGGTTTTTTATTAAAGTATTTCAGATAAATTTAAGGTAGAACTATGTTCATAATATGTATGTATGTTTTAAATTAATGATAATGAAGGCTGTTTGAATTTGTCCTGTAAAATATATATCCTGAAATATAATATGGTGCGTATTATATATGTATGTAAAAATTTAATTTATTTGTGGCTGTTGCTTAATTGATCCGTGGTATCACCTACAACTACAACTGAGGAGATGAATACACTCTTATAGTTTCAAGCTTGTCCAGTAAATTTCCAGAGCGGGAAGATGCAACACATAAGTTGAATCCATGGCTGTATTAATATCGTTGCATGTGTCCACCCACATCAGAATAAATAGCCCCGGACCCTATTCCCGACTCTGAGTCCTCCTTGAGCAGACTTTGTTCAATCAGCGATGCTATCCGCCTTCATCTGGGTAATTAACCTTTCGTAGCTGCTGTAATCATCCCCAAATGTAGGAAATACAATGATGATGCTATAGATCAAGAATGTGAAATTGGTTGACTGTACTGTGTGTAAGCTGATAGGTAGAGGAATTATCGAGTCAAGGGCTGCTATACATTCATTCAAAGGCACAACTTACACTTAGTTTAGAGATAGGAACCAGAAATCGGATTTCACTTGTGTAATTGCTTACACATACTCATATGTAAGCCCACAGGTATGAGAAAGTTTGGAGCCCTAAAAAGAAGTTTTGCTTATGATAAGGAGACGAGAAATATTTGCTCTCAGTGATCATAATCTCTGTGGAAAGCCTTGACGTTAGACATGTCATCCGTGCAGTGGCATATTCAACGATTCTTAAGATTAATCGCTTCTTACTCGTTCACCCTCGCTCCACAGTATCAATTGCTATGTATACGAATAGTAACTCTGCTACCCCTGTCTCTCTTTGCAGCATTTTTTCATTTTATTTATGCATCCATATTTGACTTATTGTAAGCATTTCCTTGCTACTGTCAGGAATATTCTAATACGACGATGGATTGGGAATAGGAGATGGAGTACAAGTTCAAGTGCATATTCAAATTCAATTCAGACCAAGATCCGCTCAGCATAATATACTGTTGACATGAAAAGGCAAGACCGGTAAATATGCCTATTGAATTGATGGTTACGTATACCTAATTGTACTTAGAAGGCAGTTGGATTTAGAAAATCCTACACCTATATATTAGAAAATCCTACACCTATATATTAGAGATCCTAGAAGTATTATATGTGGGCTAACATCAACACATGCTCATAATGAATATATGATCAAATCACCCTCGCACTTCATCACATTGGGAAAATTTCATTCCGGGACCAAGACGGCTATGCAAATGGATACCATCGTTGGATACCATAATCTTTGTAAATTGGGTTGCTAAACTACAAAGGCTTTAGCTTCATCGTTTTTAAATTCGTGTGTAGACTTCAGAGCTGAAAACTCTTCATCGCCTATCTCTCGTCATATTGTATAGTTAACTGGCCCATCAGTAAGATATGCGTGTTATTAAGCAGGGAGGAACGTGTTTGACTCAAAATTTCATGAGGATCGGGGGCATTTGTGATGTCTCCTAATGATGTTGCATCATCAGTTTTCCGCACCGCTGCATCTGCACTTGTCGTTTCAATGCATGTGTTATCGCGTTAGTTTGCTAAAGATAGATTTTTGGGTAAAAATAAAGGAAACCCGCACTGACATGTTTATGACAGCATAGTGTACAAGTTAAGATCCTCCGGATTCCGTCCTCATCCGACACAATGTTCTTCACACTCGTAACTTATAAGCTCATTTACACTTATCTTCTAATGCAATATGGTAAATGGGAACTCATTCCGCAACCAATATCAACATAAATTCAGATTATAGCTTACTCCTACGATAATCCAAATATAAAAATGGCCTCTTCTTGTCTTCATAGGAATTTTTGAATAAGAGTACAAATGTTTAGCATTACTGTTTTACAAGCAAACTTCAAAAAAATTGTAGGACATTTTGGCAACAATTTCATTTTTACCCTGCAGTTGTACTCGAATACATGAGCAATGAATCTTAGGAAATACCACTAAGTGGTAGTTTGAAGAAATAAGTGTAAAAAAAATTGAACGAGACGTGTTTTTGACCCAGGATGACTCGGTTCGGTAGGGAAGGATTAGGAGGGAGAGAGGAAAATAGAGCAGCCGTGATTACTGCATTTATAGAGTGGGAGTGGAAATGAGAAAAGTGGTTCAAGGAAAACGGTAGGCTGAAAAGTCCACCTTCTAATTAAATTCATATTATTATCTTATATATGATTGTATTGAGGTAGTTAGAGGTTATCATTTTTTCCGCACCTCGGTTCCAATGAACCTGCACAAGGAAAGCAATAAATTTTCTTTGAGAAGGTTTACTCTGCTTTTGCTTTTGAGTTAAGCATAATCCTGCGCTGCAATACTTAAGACTATCTGAGCCTCTCCACTGCTTATTATTCCCCCTTCTCTTATTTTTTTAAACTTCCCATTCAGTATACACATACATTTTAGTTTAACTTCAATAGCTAGAACTCGCAACATTTTAAATTTATGCTCTTAAATCATACAACTATGTCCGTTCTTACAAAGTGTGTACTTCTTCCATACCGTTGCTGTATATCACTACAGCAAATGTAGAATGAAGGATAATGTTACTTATAGGTACTAATTCAAAGAGGGCATTAATGTATGTATATCTACTTGTGAAACCCGTCTTGAGCATGGCGAACTAATATTCCGTATCCTTATAGTATATGTACACAACAGAGGAAATTCTTGAAAGTCTCTCCTGTTTTTTTTCTTCCCAAGCAAAGGTATTATGTTCGTCTATGTTGTTGTTAAAGCCGAACGGAAGGTTAAGAGAACCCTTCTGATGCATGTGACCAAATTTGGATTCACACTGTCAAAACTTCGGCATATGATATGTCACCTAGAGCCGGAATGGTCACCTGGATAAGTCCTTACGAAGAGCTACAAAATGTTCAGGGAATCTGTGTATGGCTAACCTCAGATGCAAACAAATTGGTGGAAACTTTTGTACTCAGATATACGTACATATATATCAGAAATTATTTTATAATCAAAGAAAAAACGATGCACACAAACTAAACTGGTGGATACAAAGGTACTCAGAATTTGCATATTATGTATTCTTTCATTCTCAACGTTACTACAGCTTATTTCAAACAATCTCATAGAGTTATTATAGTTAAAAAGAGTCCGCACCCAAACTGTTAGGGTGTAAACAAGCTGAAATTAGGAAGTAAGGAACACCATATAGTTGTTAAAACTAGATTCGTGTACTGTTCCATTCAATATTTACAGAATAATAATTCCAAGACAAAGGGTTTCTTGTTGTTCATTCACAAACTGGAATAAGGAACCGGGTGGGCCTCAGTCTCACACTTTGGAGGTTAATTGGCTCGTAAAATCTATCCCTGGCTGCTATTCATTACATGTAGACAAATCGTAAATTTTACTTTAACAACACATCGAACGAGACAAATAGGGGTAATAAGAGCTCCTCAAGTTAAGCACATTGTAAGGGGAAGAAGAGCAATGAGAACAATTTTTGCAAGAAAAACTTTGTACACCTACTCAGCTTCATTTTGTTTTGGTCTCTTGTTTTTTCAAATGACAACCTACTATGCTTAGTCTAGTTTTGTATAAAATTTTGAATATCTGAAAGGATCAGATGTTTTCTTGAAAGGTAAAGGGATTTTTAGTTGAAATGCTTGTACAAGTTGGGAAAAGAGATAAGGTCACGCAGCAGGAGGATTCCCTACAGCACCTTGGCTTGTGCTTGTCATAATTGTCAACCTGTGGTTGAATGTTCGTCCTGCGTAGACAGGCATGGTCATGATCTGATCACCGCACAGAAACAGATAGCCCTTTGCTCACCTTGCCCGTACCCTTTCCCATGCATTGTTTTCGTATTCAAGGCAATCTCTTTTGTCAGGTTGGAGTAGTTCCGGATTCAAAATTGACGACAAGTTGTTTTTTCTGGTATGGTGGGAAAATCGGATAAGAATCAACGTTTAATTTTAAAGCAATAAAATAAAAGCTTCCGAGTTCAATGCTTGTCCGTTTTTCTTTAATATCCAAGCCTGTTGTATATTATAAGTAGATTAAAATACTCGTTCTATGTATTATTGCTGCATACTGGACATGCATAGGTAGTACAAACTAATATGTATACTTAATACGTGTACTTAAAAGGTACAGATATTTGGATGTCAGAATCCGACACCGACATTTGATGCATTGTAGTACAATCCAGTCCAGTACATTTTTACGATTCGTCTAAACTTTCCCAATATTTTGCTTATGGTTTGCTATAGGGAGTCGCTTGTTTACCCGTTGCATTTAAATCTACATATGTGCTCCAGGGATTTCATGAAAGCAGGACACTGTCCATGTTCGGCAAATATTAACATTGATAGGAACATTAGGATATTATGTACGATTCAGGATCAAGAAGGGAAGCAAAATCAAAATAAGTATAGTAATGATAGGAGGGGATTAAGAAGGGCCTAGTGCTATTGTGTTGCTACGAAGGGATGAGATTTACAAGTGTCAATCAAGTGACTCGGGCGCAATAAAAACGCCCTATAAAATAACATCATCATATTAGTTCAGAAGAAAGTATCAGTTAGGGCATATCAACATCAGGTGTGGCATTTGTTGTTCGTGTCTCTATCGGATCGGATTAGCTTGATCTCCTCATTCATTTCAAACACTCATCGTGTACCATGGCACTGCTTGGACGTATACTGCTAAGAATCCCACTACTTTTGCTTTTTTGCCCTGTATATGCAATAAAGTCCCATGTGAAGTGGCTGCGAACAAAAAATAAAGAATAGTTGCAAGCTGCCTTTATTTCCAGCCCATAGCTTCATTTGGTCCTCCTGTTCTATAGTCAGCGATTGCCGCTCCTGCTTTTCTTGTGTGCTTTTAATCCTCTCTGTGAATTTGTATCCCTACCCAACAGTATATATTTACTTGTAGTGATGCTGGAGCAAAGGTAACACAACGAGCATGTAATTATAATATGGATTGACATGGCATTTAATCCTATGAAAAAGTCGAGAAAAATTCCAAGTTCAGAACCAGCTTAAATATTTGATTTACATTTCACGCTTTTTTTGTAGACATCCCTGCTTCAGATTCAATTGTAATTTTTTCAGCTTTGCATAAAATTTTCAATAAAGCTTGTAACGATGTTTGCTTTAACGCAATCCTTCTGCCTGCACACCTCCTCCAACAGTAATACGTACACTTACTCCATATATGCATGATATATATTTGATCATCGACTGTATAGGTGCAGTTGCTGTTTCTCTGCTGCTCAATTTAGGGTAAAACATGCGAGAACAAAATGCTTGTGTTTATGTCAAGCTCTGACTTTCACTCCAACGTGATGATGGGATGGAGGAGCAGCAACAAGCATTTATTCTCCATTTCAATCCTAGCTGACGGACAACAGACATAATTATGCAAGTATCTCATACATTATTTTGATTTCTGTCAGTCAAATGCGAGTACCCTCTGATCATGCACTTAGTGATGATTTGAGTCTCAGAACCACAGACGTTGTATATAAATCCTATATACTTAAGAATAAGTCGAAAATAAGAAAATTCTTCGTTTTACTTAGTTTCCAAATCTGAAATTACTATACCCATTCCTTATTAAATTATTGAAGGAATTCAATTTTTTCCTCGAGCAAAGTGAATTTTACATATGCAATCTGACACTTGTAAATTGATTAAAGGAAAGCGTGTTGTTGTGTATCAAACGTAATACATGGAAATTTAAATAACAAAAATGATAAAATAAATTTAAAGTTCCCTTGTCTAGTAGATTGGTGATGACAGAGAGAATAGTGTTGGAAATCAGCAATCATTTACAATAGATAAGCATCACATGCTTGAGATGCCTTATAAGGCAGGAAAGAGCTAAAATTTTGACTTTTCAAAGAGGACTGTAAGTACCATTTCCAATGCAAAAGTTATATTTGCATGGACGCAATTGTCAGGCAAACTTTTTAAATGTCCGAGTACAAATATGGCGATTTATTTTTAGCTGTGGAAGCAAAGCGTAACAATAACTGTATGGAATGATTTCGTGTGGGTCTCAAAATGTGTCCAAACACAATACGAAATATGGCTCGTTGATGGTCCTTTATCCTCCATTCAAACCGGTATACTTATACGTATGTAAACATCTGTGACAATATTATAGAATGTCTTAAGAACAGTATCAAAGTCCATGACAATGTGTATATTATACTCCTGTTGGACCATAGTGCCACAGCAACTAAGTATGTTCAATTCCGAAATCATAACGCCCAGACTGGATGACAAAGTCAGCGTTGTGTGGAGAATGGTGATCCCGTTCCAACGCACGTGTCATTGTATATATACGGAAATATAACTAGTATTGTGAACATGAAAGCAGCAAAACATTAGTACGCACATGAATTATAATGTACGTATGCATTAAATATTTAAGTTGAGTTAATCCCAGTAAATGATGTAACTTCTACATCAGCACTTGCTTTCCGGCAACATGTATTAACATGCAAATGAGAAACGTTCACACTCATGTTGGGAAGAAATTGTCTCCGTCCTCATTGACTGCAGAGTCGGAGGCAGCTTCATGACTCTCTGTTAATTATGCATACCTTGGCCCTATACACTTCGTACTATTTCGGTGGTCTCCTTGATTCTTCGCAGGATGAGGGAGGTTTGAGACGACAGCAAGGTCTGAGTAAACCGACAACACACGCTCATCCACGGGTTCCCTTATAAGGCTACGTGAAGGGAAGCAACCGTTGTGTACAGGTTGAGCTGTACCATTTCACAAACGTTCATCATCTTGTGATGAGAGAAGTGGAGAACATGCTAGGAGCATCTATATACAACCCGGACCTTAAGTAACTACTAGCCCTTGTGTTAATAGATTTAAGTCTCCTAACGTACAGGCACATTGAATGGCTAGGCACACGCTGCAGGCTCGACTGCTCCCATGTAATTCACTCATCTCATGACCAAGGACTCTGAAATGAATGAAGTTTAAACGAATCTCATAATCGAGTACAAACGCTCTCTCCGTTCCAGCACCTTTAGATCTATTTCAAAGAGTCTTGTGCCCACAATATTTATGTCTTTATTCATACCAATATTTTCTCATAGAGTACACAACAGTGTTAACCCTTGATACATTGTACAGCCAACGTTAAAGTCTGGAATGAAAAATCTTAGAAAATCTCAACAGGAGGCTTCCGGATAGCTGAACCACATGCAACCTCTGGAGATTCATCAAAGAGTGCTGGTACAAATTCAATGATTGATTTCCATTTAGGTCGTCTGTCCTATCTACAAGAATATCACGATATATGAATCATGAATCAAGTCCTGAATTCATGGTTTACATTTGGAGGATCAAGTCCATTAAAGGAGTCAACCTGAAAAGCTAAACTCGGGATAATTATTTTATGAACCTTGGGAGAACTTCATGGCTCTCATCACGCAAGCTCACATACCTACCTACTTAGATTTAGTACTGGAGATATTTAGGGCTACGTCTTCAAGCATACATAAATAAATCATGATGCACTATTTGTTTCTCATTTCACATGTACTTGCCTTTGTGTACCTTACCTGGAAGCAATTAAATTATGCACACATATTGAACAGCGAGGACTCACAATCAGCTGTACAAAAAAAAGTAAATTGTAAAGGAGGAAACACTTTTGTAAAACGTTACTGTATAGTAACTTGGTACAAAACTGCTCCTTGATGCCACAAGAGCTGTTTACTCCTCGCCACTTCGGAATCATATGGTTTGAGTTTCATTCGAAATGAGTATTTCAATTAACTTTTGCTCCACAGGCAGACGTTATGGATGACCATCGTCAATTAGAATGATCCTGTCAGGACACTTACGATGTGCCTACGGACTTATTTTTTCCCTCGGCGTTATTACTTTCGCTTTCATACAAATCTCGGTAGTTTAAAGTCTTTCAGCATCTGCATACTACTTTCTCATATTGCTTTTAATACCTATTTTGGAGAAGAATGATGGAGAATAACTTCCATACCTAATACTTAGGTACTGCCTAAGTAGTCTACGTTTCCAGAACTTCCATTTTAATACTTTACAAAATATTTTAGTGTGGGTGCTTGCAAATTCGCAGGTAATATGAACACTGGGATCCCAGCAGCTTATGCTGGAATAATATACGTTACCTGGACAAGAACGGTAGTTATATCACGGATGACCATTGTGAGTCATTCAAACGAATGTGCATGAATGCTACGGCTGCGTATAAATAATAATATATGCTACGCTTCTCATTAACATTCAGCTTATTGAAAAATTTTTTTGATCATTACCTTCAGCAACCCAGTGCACAGTTCATCTGGACATTTATATTGGAAAACTTGCTTTAGGTCAAAAACCTTCAGTACTAGGTAAGCAATTACATAAATATACTTCAGTTTCTTCAACTAATTAATAGAAATGTATTGAAAATGTTTATGATGGTCAAAAACAAGTAATAAAAACTTAGCATAAGTCAATGGGTTCGTCCTTCAACTGCACAAATGTTATGTGCACATTCTAAATAAAATAAGTTGGTACTTCCTGAAACAAAACAAACAGACGTGACTCGACTGATTAGGTCTCGTAATTCTTAAAACAACAATATTCCGTTCATTCGCTCCAGCAAGAAGTTACTTAAAATTGGAAAGTTGTCGGAAAAGCCGACACAGAACTTCAAACAACCGACAGCGAAAAGAAAAGAAAAACCAGTCAAGTTGTAAGAATTTCGAGGAAAAAATGGTACTTCGTATATAGCAATGAAACTACTAAAATATGAAAGTTTAAATATAAAAACCACAATACAAACGCCAACGCTTTTCCACTAACTTCTACGAACAGAACGTATATACACACAAGATGATATTCACACAGAAACGGATCATTTCTCGTTCGTCTTAAATTAATTATGCTCATATATAGAGAAAAGCCATTGGTGGTAGCGGTGTTCTCCAAAGAAGCCTTATGGAACAATCTACACCTTCAATGTTTTTAATTGTATGTATGTACTTGGTTTTAATTGTGTGCATGCACTTACTTACTCTACAATGGTATTTACCCCATACTCTAGTCCTGCTTCTCCTCAATCTCCAGCTCTAAAAGTTTGTTTCCGCTCATGAATTAATCCTATCGAAAATTTTCTCATGTGTAAATTCTTTCCCCGCACTAATGCTATACGCTATATACCGCATTTACTCGTAAATACTCCGATATAAATATTATACCTACAGTTAAGTCATATTGACTCACCTTTATATCTGTATAATCAAAAGTATACTACTCTACTTCTATAATCATAAGTGTAACATATCCCGTGTTCAGAACGTGTGCTAAGCAGATCGTCAAAACTAATAATCTCAAAGGTTAGCCGCTCTATACTGAAGACGCCTGCTCACTGCTGAAGTTAACTTACTGAAGTAATACATAGTCACACAGACATGCAGTATACCATTTGCCTGAGCTCTGTAACATGTAGATTACTTATTAATAATAAGAGTGCTCTTATTTTACTTCAACAATGCAATATTATTTTTTTTACTCATAAGCCTTTCGTTACATCCCAAATTTATTTTAAGGAATTGGTGTCGAGAAGCTTGAGGATGTCCCAAACACCACAACAATAAATCCAAGTCCGAAGACAGCACAAAACGGGCGCATCAAATTAGGGCACACCACTGACTGTCATTATTAGTGTTCTTTATTCCCCCCAATAAACTTAAGTACTGTGGGCTCTCTTAAAGGCGTTTGATTGATGTTCTTCTTGGTGTGAACATCATTTGATTAGCTATTTATAAGAACTTAACAATATGCAATGAAGTGAAATTAATGGCTTAAATGCACATGAAAATGCAATGAATTACGAGGAGGAAAGCTCACCTGAATGAATCACTGACAAGTCCGTGGATTTATCCTGACATTCCACTTCCACCCACCATAAGCTTAAAGCTAGAATTGTTACTGTCAACAAAGAATTCCTTATGATTATCATTTTTTTTTGTATTCTTCTTTCACTTTCGACTATGCACAAGAAAATCTATATGTAGGGAAGTTATTTTTTGAATCATTCAATTCCTCTAATTTTGAAACATTAAGTCCTTTTAATTCCGAATACTGCAATCCGTAGAATTTTGAATCCTTTAATTTACTTAAAGAGTAGTTTGATGTTGTATTTTAGTTTGTTGAGTATGTTTTTTTATAAATGGATTGACTAGAATAATGTTTTCTTCTCGAATTACGAACAAATTTATTTGAATAATTTTAACGCCTGGAAGTAATATTCGTACTTGCAAACTTAAAAGCCTGAACACAAACGATTTTCAACTAAGTTTGTAATTCAAATGTGAGACGACGACAGAAGAAGATGTAGTGGAAGGGAAAATCATTTTGTCTCAGATTTCCCATGCGCTGTGTACAACCACTTTAATCGTGTGGAGGAGGAACGCGGTGTAGACGGGAGAAGCCACTTTTTCTGACTGAATCACTTTTGAAGCGTCGGTGAAACTGAAAATCCTTATTCTCAATCAAATTTACATATCTCAAAATTTAGAGGAGTTCGAAACTTGTTTACTATTTGATTTGTGTTATATTGAAGTGGTTGAACGGCAACATAATATAATTAGTCCATATAGGTAGGTAAAAGTTATTTTCAATTCGAGGAAGCTCCACAATAAACAATATACAGAGGAATAGAGAATACAGAATAAATACAGGTTTAGTGATTCCAGGGAATAATGATGGGAGATGCTGACCAGTAAGAAACAAAAGTTCAAATGAGATTCGGTACTAAGTCGGATTCGTAGTTACGACGAGTGAGTACTGAAGTTGGGATGCTCACATCATACACCTCCCATATATAACACTTTTACTCTTCGCTCCCGATAAAACTAAATGCTTGTCCTCTTGGTACGCCCCTTCCCGTTTACGGCCACTAGTAATTGACTACCTGTGCTTTTCAATTTTTACATGAATAACTCCTGCTAAAGCTGTTCCATCCACAATTCAGGCGTAACTAATAAAAGAGCCATTTGCTCAGTATGTTTTGAACAAATTGACTATGGGAACATGTAGGAAATCTTGTGCCGAATCAATCACAAGTCATACCACTAAATGGCAAGATGTGAGTTGAAGTAGCCCTATACTTCTCAAGCAGACATGCAATGCAACTAAGTCTCCCACAGGCCCATATGGACAATTAAAATTCCGGGAAAAATCTGATTGTTCACAGGAATGAGCCTAAGTGAGTCGTTCACACGAACTATGATTATGTCAACGGTAATCGGAAACCACCCGCCTCCAATAAATAATTACATGTCAAAATTAGCTACACTACGGTTCTTTATTAGGATATTGAAGATCCTATACTGAAGAACAGCGGCATACTTTATTATTAAATCGTGCATCAGATTAGGCCAAATTTCTTCACATTTCAGTACAAAATAATTTATTAGGGAATTGAAACATTCATTGCAAACATGAGCACATAGTTACAGTTTAGATAAATTTTTGTGATTTTTTCAGTTGTTAAACATTGGAACGTCCAGTTTCGCCAGCTAGTTTGTCCACATACTAAAACATGACAAAAACAAGTATGTACCACTGATAACATAACCTCCAATAAATAACAAACTGAGAGTTTAATCTACAAATTAAAATCTCTGGTCAGAGAGTAAAATGCAACTACCATATACTACAAAAAATACCAAGATTATTAGTCATTATTAAAATGTGATTAATACATACTATTACCCATACTCATTCTTATCTCTATTCAAGCAATTTAATTCCTTTCCATAAAAGGTGAATTAAATTCAAGAAATAATCAAACAAGCAATATATAGCTTATCTATGGATGACAAGAATCTTGACAACTTACTTTACTGATTCCGGGGAAATTAAGCATGGTTCCGATAACAGGTAGCCGTCGAAGGAAATTGATCACAAAAGGGAAGAATCCTGAGAAAAGAACCACGAACCCGTAGATTTCCACTATCATACCAATAATTGGCCAACCTAGCAAAACAATCAGGATGCCTCCAAAAAAGAAAGTAGATCCTTTAAGCTTGTGCCGTTGAAAGAAGAATCTAAAGGTTCTCTCAAGCCCAATCACGAATGCCAAACCACTGAGGAATAAAATCTGGAAGAGAAAAAACATTCATTCTATCTTCCATCCTATGATCTTAAGCCACGTCGCCTTAACCCTTCCACTCCATTATTATTGCTTCTGCAATTTACAATATAATATAAAAATTCACTGCAAATTTAGTATCAATATGCATACAATTAAAAATCCACAACAAATATATTATTAATTTACAGTACAATTACAAATCCATTACGAATATAGTATGGCAACAACCTATTCAAATAAAAACGAGCTTTAGAAATACACACAAAAGTATAGGTACATCTACATTACTCCATTCAAATGAAAACATGATTTATCAAAATAATAAAATACAATAATGCAAAAAAGAGTTATTCTTACGTTTCCAATGGCTAAAAGTCCCTTATCAAATACTAAAATTACTCCAAGAATTAGAAAGCTGACACCAAAAGCCACCAGGGCTATCCCAATTTCTATAAAACAAAAATAAATTATAGACACGTGTATAAATCATACGATTATTCAATGCTCATTCGAAAATATCATTCCAATCTATATATTGTGTGTGAACTTGTTCATCCCTGCACACAAAAATTCGATTGAGACCCCCGCAAAAATCACGAGGATCATAAAAGAATGAAGAATACAATATTTTAAATAAAAATTAAAGGAATTAATTGAAATCATAGTAATTCCATTCATTTCTGGTTAAGTAATCAACAACTTCACATAAAAAAGCCGATAAGATATAATATAACATTGACAGCATAGCTTAAATGCCTCTTGGCTATGGAATTGTCATATAATATTAAATAAATAATTATTATGGCCGTCAATTATTAATTATTATTTTGACTTACTTTGAGAGTCCGAGGGCTGAAACATTTTGATTTTGAACGCAACAGATAATTCTGGAGGAATCAAAAATAAATAATTTTATTAGAAACTCCAATGCATTTTTCAATTTAAAGACAGATTGCGGACTGTGATGTGTGAGAAAGTCACTCGAACTTTTGAATTTTTGATTCTGGTGAAATAACCCTCGTCTGCCTCGTCACTGTAAACCAAATTCTGAGATTTACCTCCCATCTGCACAATTTCCTTCCAGACCTTCTCATCACGCCTGCCGCCATGAGGTGGCAGCTTGGGGGTGGAACTGCGGAACGTTTACGTTCGTTTGGCATTTTTGGATAAAGTCCATCAAGTCACTTCTTAATTATTAATTAAATTGTTATTATACATTAATTTGTTTTGGAAAATAGTTTCAAAAATAAATAACAGATTTTTATTAATAAATGGCTTTTACAAATAATTTTTTTTATTGGCACATTTTTTTAATAAATAAAATTATTGGTAAATAGAGTTCAAGGCAAATAAAATTGTGGCTAAAAATATTTTTAATAACTCGTGGTAAATATTTTTTTTAAATAAATAATGGAGGAAATATTTGTTTACATAATTAAATTATTGGTAAAAATTTTTTATCAAATGGAATTCTTGGTAAATACTGTTTTCAACGAATAGAATTCTTGGTAAATATATTTTGACGAATAGAATTCTTGGTAAATACATTTTTAAACGAATAGAATTCATGGTAATTTTTTTTAACGAATAGAATTTTTGGTAAATATATATATATGTACTTATAGTTCTATGCAAATAGAGGGTAAATGTTTTTTTAAACAAATACAATATTGTGGGTTAATACTTTTTAAAATAAAGATTTGTGGATAATATTTTTTTAAATACTATAAAATTGTCGGTAAATGTAGTTTTAAGCAAATAAAATTGTCAGCAAAGATGTTTTTATAAGTAAATAAAAGTTTTTTTATAGATCAAATAATTTAATTTAATTTTTTAAATCTAGTATACATACTCATACATCTAGTAATACTTCATTAATGCTTAGACATGGTTTGTAGTCGTAACGAAATTTAAAAAAATATGTTTGTACAGTTTTGAAATATGGTTAATGATAATATTTTTTAAATAAATAAACGTTTTGTATTAGTAGATAACTTTAGTAAAAACTTAATGCTTGACTGGTAAATTACTTTTTGAAAATAAACATTTTACATTGTTAAAGTTAATTTGAAAGAAGGTAAAGGAATTGAAAGGGGAAAAGATTGAAAGCGCTGCATTATTATTATTGGTGTCAATGTAAAATTCTCGTCGTCAAATCTTCCTTATGAAGAGCTAATTTATTTTTATTTCCCTTTGTTGTAATAAAAAAATTAAATATATAAGCTTTTCCTGTGCAAAATAGTTTTATTGGTGGAGTAAAGTTTATTTTTGCATTACGTTGTTCATTGTTACACTTACGTTATTTCCGTTCCTTTTTATAATGATATTGATAATACTGTATATCATGTATATATACTATAGTAACCTTGCCTTGATCTATGGGAAGCGGTGAAAAACTGTTGAATTCTGGAAATTGACACCGTTGAACTTGATACTAATTTTTCTCACCATCATGTTCTCATTGGAGACGTTGTTAAAATTAAATTTCTAGTATTTAGGCATTTATGTATTTACTCTGTATAGAGCAATTTCATACAATATTATGTATATTATGTTCGCATATAAAATTCACTGGGAATTTTGTGCTCAATACTGCCATACCTACATACAGCCTGAGGAACTTGGAAATACGTGCATTTTAGAACTGTACGCAATTGTTTAATGAGTAATGCAATTTTTTTGTGTTGGAGGTTGAGGTACTTATGCCGTCAAAAACAATCGTCAGAGTGGACTTGGTCGTCTTTGTTTTGCTAAATAGGTGATATAATTATCCCGTATAGTTGCGTTTAGTATAATTATTACAGCAGCTGCAAGCTCATTTATGAAAAGCACGTGTGCATGCATCATTTGTCTGTAGGCTCGACATTTCTCATGTTCTCAATATTATATATTAGGTATATACTGTTCTTTTCATTTCAGTCATCAAAAATCAAGGATCCTCTCTTCCTCTCCCAAACACCACCAAATCACATAATGTATAAATTATATGAAGCGGAATGAATTTTTTAAATAAAAAGTGCAACAAAGCCACGATGATTATCCAGGAAAACCTTACATGCGATTTACGTTGAAAGTTTTGTTGTTTTTGTTTTGATCTGTATTGCTTGATGCTCTACATCAGTATCATTCAATACACTGACGTAGATTAATTCTCACACGTAAAGTAACAAAAAATTAAGTCGTTATGCTAGTCACCACCTACGTACATAGCCTCACACATCAATATACATTTGGGGTATACAAGGAATGTACGGAAACTAAAAAAAACTATACACTGCAGCAGTTGCTGAGAATGTTCCTCTGACCTTGCGAAGCATAAACTAATTATTGTCTTTTGGGAATTAAAAAACTTGGAACTCCATTCTTTTAACGATACTGAAGGAAGTAAAGGCCAGCCTGTCGGATCTCATAATCTATCATAATATGTATTGTACAAATCCTTTGTATTTGGAGCGTTGTGTAAAAGGACGGAACTTGAAGGATATGAAATAATACCTCATATAAAAAAAATTTATCAGTATAGACCAAAACCAATTATTAGTAAATTCACCTGAAACGATCGAATGGTTTTGAGGTTGTGGGACACAAGTTGTGAGACTTATTTTAATTCGATAGTTGAAACTCGTAAACAAAGTAAGGTTTGTTATAGAAAACAAAAGTGACAAATCCATTATTTCATTTTTCTCGAGCATGTAAACTTGCTAAAAGACAAATGCAATTCTTGTATAGAGTCTTGTATGATGCAATCAACGTAGCATTATGATAGGTCGACGCGGACGGATGAGCACACACAACTTGAATAAACTTTGCATGTGTGTACTTGTGTACTATAATGTAAGGAGACTGCATGATGATGACTGTGATAGCATTTGTTATGCATTCCGAACGGAATAATGACTGTTCTTTAGCTTAAGCAAGATTAGCATCTAACTAAGTGGAATAAAAATGATATAATGTAAACATGCTTTACCTTTTGTCTTACTGCTAATAACATGTGCCATAATCCTTATATAATTTGCATAGTTTTCTGACCTTTCAATTCCCGAGATTAATCGTACAATAAGTGTCAGACTATATAGTAATCCCTGTTGACATTGACCGTTTATGTCTTTGGAAGTATACACTCATATCCTTCAACGACATGTGACAATATGACAATAACGATTTCCTGTTCGATTAATTAATACTATAAACTGAGATTTCTTTTTGAATAAACCAAAAATTAATCTGGCAATGGAAGTCTTGTAGCTACATAGTTACAACACTCCAACAGCAATGTCATTTCTTTTAACAATAATAATACTTCCTTTAATGGTGATATGGCTGCGAAAACACCATAGAGTCATTTCTTGTCTAATGTGATATTTAGTATAATAACGGCACAACATTAGCCACAATCTCAACTTGTAATCGACACCAAAATTGCTGTTATATTTGAACAGCAAGACTTCAAAACAATCATGCCAAGTTTTCATTTGTAGAATTATCTGTGTATACTAATTTGACCTATCCAATGTCTACACGATGGAAACCACGTACGTATAAGTTGGTAGGAAAATATTGGGGCTTTGGTGCGTTGCTAAACATAGGAATGGACATGTGATTTCATTTTCGTAACGTAAACTATAGTCATCAGAATTGTCAGGAAAGCATAACTAGCACCGCGCTTGTTATCAAGACATTTTACCTATGTTAATTGTTCTTAAGCACATTAATGTCAATGAATTCAAGTCATGGTTCTTTCTTGGACATCACATGCATAAAGTATTTCAACATTTGACGTCAATTTGTTCGTGAAACCAACAGAACTAGCATTACATCCCTAAACGCATTGCTTTGTAATTTGTAATTCCCCAACGGATAACGCCGATTCCTGCTAAAAATTCCAAATAGAGCTATTAGATGAGATTCATGCTTAAAATTACAAGTAATAATACGTAATTGTTATTCAGTAGCTATTAATGTGCACCAGGAAATTGATTCGGCTATTGCTCTCTTGACAAAAAGAATTAATATTGCAAGATTAGTTTTAAAAAGGAATCCGAGAGTCAAGAGTGACCTGGCGCCCTGGAGTATAAACATATTGTACTGTTGTACAGCTTATAAGGAAGCATTTTCAGATGAGAATATGAGACCTCCGCTTAAAAACAATACTCATTTCATATGGTGGAGAAGAAACGGTTGAAATATTTACAACAAAATGATGCAAGAATATGGTTCCATATTGGGAGCGACTTGAAGAAAAGAGAACGTTCGGAAGGTTGCTGATATACATGTGAACACAAAATCACAACAAAATCTGAGGGTCTCATTTCCAGACAATATGGGAAATATTCTTCAACCAATGTAGTCAAAAATAAGGTCCAAGCATCAAGTATGCACGTTAGAATTGGGAGCCATGAGAAGATTTACTTGCTCGCTTAATGCATTTCTTGCTATGTTCCCGAAGTCATTTACACAGAATATTCAACTGGGGTTGCCGGAGTCTCATCCCCGAACACATGTTCTCTATAGAGTAAAGCATGAAATTACCTCAAGATTTGTTGAGGTTCCATGATAAGACCACTTTTAGCTGATATTGTATCAGTACGGAGAACTGGTGGAAGTCATTTGACTCGTCGATTCGTTAGTTTCTGGCTTTATTATCTGATAAAGAATCAGTGCCTTCATGGAAAAGTTTACTGTTTATTCCATTCTATGTGCACTGATGGAATTACGCGTACCCAAGAATATTATAGTGCGTGAGTATACACATGCACAGTGTTAGCTTTTACAGTTACAGTGGGGATGACAGTCCGTAAAGGTTTGCTCCCCTATGAGTCATTTGACTGTAGTTATTTGTAGCTCTATAGGGATTACGCACTGGGAAGGATGGTGTATTTACTGCAGGTCAGTATGGGTCAACAAGAAATAGAAAAAAGAGTGAGCATGGCTTGTATTTCATGAAAACTTCAAAACAAACTCTAACAGGATCGGGAATTTGTGAAACAGAGGGGTGAGAAACCATAGACTTTCTGGCAAACTACGAAACATTCCACCAAGAATCTAAACTTAGACTCGGAAGGACAAGTATCAGTCGTGTTCTGGTAGTAGCACCCAATTATGCACTGGGGAACAATGGACATGTCAATTAGAAACATTGTAAGTGTCAATCGACACTAAAAATGTCGTTGTACTACCTTCATGTCATATAAGCATACAGAAGTGCGTTTCTATTTATTATTCTTTTGTCCCTAAGAAGTCATTCTATATTTCGGAGGGTTCGTACAAGAGGTAAATATTTATAGGCATTTACTTTCAAATTGTAAGCAGCTCATATGACATAGCTATACTTTTACACCGTACATATGAACGAGAGACTTTAAGGAAATTGAGAAAGGGGCTGGCACGTAGGACGCATTAGGCTTCAAGCTTCAAACTTTCGACAGTTTCACATTTCTCCAGTGCATATTTCCACTTATTCTTGACCTCTTCCGGCGGTATTCTTCTGATTTTCCTCCCCATGTGCTAGGTTCGCTCACCAATGATACTCATTTGAAAATTAATGCACACAATCTGGGGTAATTGTATTATAATATTTAAATAATGATGCGCTAAAGCAAATATAAATAGCTTGTACCAGGAATTGAAATGACACAAAAGCATGAGATTTAAGTAAATTAAACAAAATGACGAATTTAGCCTTAACGCATATGTAGCAACATGCCCCGTGATGCGATTGCTCACGAGCAACACAACACATTGTAACGGTTCACGTTGACTTCTTACTAGTATAGGCATGTACTTATCACAGTATTTTTCATAGTAGATAAAGATTATGGAAACTCTGTACTGCTTGTATATATATACAACTATACATGTTCTTTCAAAAGTCCCTAGCATCATATCCTAAAAACATTGGTTTCCGATGTCATCTTTCATTCTTTTGGCATTTTTCACATTTTTGAATTCCTTTGAATTTAATTTGCTTCGCTTTCAAGGGACGCTTACCACAGACCCAAATCTTCGAGAATTAAGAGTTTAACGCTCATAGTATTGTTACTGCATGTAGAAGATGCAGCTCACACAATCATTGGGTATACTATTCTCTGTCGTACCCTCCAAAGAGGTCAGATAAAACGCTGAGGATATTCTTGTGACTACTACTTTAGGAATCAAGTATTAATCGTGTTGGAGCATGTAAAGTATACTTTTTTACAGTACATATTTCCTTAGGCTGCTTAAACGTAACCCGATCTGAAATAGTAATATTCTTGAAAGTTTCCCTCTTCCTTGATAAATCGCTCTCCTTGAGAAACTCAAGTGTATCTAAGGTTGAATTTGGTTCATTGGTTGTACGTGAAGGAGTTCGCACTGCCATTGTCAGATGATTCCATTCAGAAATCAAAAAGAGCATTAAGTTTACTTGTGCTCAACAAGTAAATATAATACCTACATATATATATCACTTGCACATAAAATAAACGATATAAAAATATATAAAATAAACGTATGTATTTCCATTCTTTGTCTTCGAATCTCCTCACTTCTGGTGAAAGAAATGCGTGTACTTGTATGAAATATTAGTAGTAACTACTTTACTGTATACTTCCACCAATAACCAGTAATGCAATTGCAACCGCAACCATGTATACACTATGATGAACATTATTGTTGTGTCAGTGTAGATAGCAACAAAATCTCGTTGGATAAATAAAAGTCGTGTTTAAATAAAATCTCTTCCATTTCACAATATGGTGGGTCCAAGCTATATTTCAATATAGCGACCGAATATTTGAAGATACTACTATTGTATCTTTTTTATGTTTAAACTTCCCTATTACGGAGTACTGCGCGTTACAATAAATTACAATGCTAATAAAAAATACAACTATTACAATACAATCTTGTTAAGATACATTATCAAACCATGAAAGTTCTATTCTAAGATAATTATTTCAACATCACTAGTTTTCAACGGCTGCAACATTTTAGCAATTAATTTGTTGTTGTACCTGATTGAAAAGTGTATACAGTCAAGAAAAAATATACAGAGATTTATCCCGTAGTAACGGCCAACGAAAAGGAATTCGTGGAAGCCTCAAAAGGAAGGAACATGGTCCAGTGATACCCAAGACTGACAATGGGGCTTTAGGGCGAAAATGGTTGTCTAAAGAAATAGAGAAACCCTATAAAGAATCTGTCAAAACTACATACGTGTTTTGTATCTACATAAAGGTGACTATACTGGTAATCTTATACTAATGAAAGCTACATAGTAGCTATTACTCCTTATATCTGCCCACAGTTAGTGGGATATAAGGATAGGTCCTTCTCTTAAAGCATATCTGTGGTACCCTTTGAAAGGAAGAAATGGGAAATGAAGGGGACCGTTTAAAGTTACAGACGTCAAGGGCGAAGAAGGGGGCTTGATTTTTCTTTTTGCTCTTTCTTTTGGTTTGGTGGGACTATTGGACGCTGCTTGAAGCCACAGGCAAGCCAAGCGCCTCTCCTTGTTTGTCAAAAGATGCAGTCACTTAAGTACAGCGTTGGAGAGTACAGGCCAGTTCTCATCGTCTCTCACATCATCAGTATAGACAACTGACTTGACTTGTTTTCCTCGTCACCGGATTGCACATTTCTGCAACTAGGTCTGTAACAACTTGAAATACATTCACGTAGCGCCCAATTTCCCTTCTGAAGCTGCCTTCTTATTTTTCTTTTCCACTCAAAGTTCTTTACGTTTTCATTCTGTTATTATACGCAAAATTGTGATTATCGGGGGACTGTTGTTGGACTTTGGTTGAAGCCAAAGGCAGAGAGCCAAGGCGTCTTTTCTTGTTCGTTGTAAGAAAACCAGTCGGCTAAGTATATCGTTGGAGAGCAGAGGCCAGAGTTCTCGTCTCTCACGCGCGGACAACAAAGTATATACATACAAGTTGTTTACCTCTCGAATTTAAGATTGCACATGTTTGCAACTCCATAATTCTTTGCAGCAGCTCAGGCCACACAAACAATCACACACGCGTTTCTTTCCACCGAATTACCTAATAAATAGGGTCGCAGTTAAAGTACGAAGTTCATTAAATAAATACACATGTATTAGTAGATACAGTTATCTTGTAGTTGGACTTACTTGTCACTGGATTTACCCCAAAATTTGCTTCGTGGTGTGTCACCTGGTGTGAGATTTGTTTTGTTTTCTAATAGCATAGATTCAGCAAAGAAAAGCATTGCTCAACGAACTGTAGAAAAGGTGTTTTTTTTAAACTAAGCCAATGGAGTGCTATTCAAATTTAGAACTGTTTACCGATTCTATATCCCTGTGTTAAAAATATTTGTATTATTTTGTTTAAACACAAGTCTAACCTTATCTGCTGGCCTGAATAGTGCACAAGCAACAATAATTTAAATTTGCTATTAACTTTAGAACTTATACAACTTTAGACGTCCTAACAAAAAGCAAACTGCAGTCTATTTACTCTAAGCAGTATATTATTATCCTTATCCCACAAAATATTCCATGAACGTGAGTAAATCTGCACTAAATTCTACGCACTATCTCTGCTAGTCATGAAAACCTGCTTCTGCCTATCTAAATGTACTTAGTACTTACAATTCAAGTAATTATTAGTTCAGCCCAGTTTTTGCTGGACAATACGACTCCGTTTCACCCCTTGTTCGACTTATGCTTTTAGCAAATATTTACGTTTTACAATAATTATTACATTATCACACAAACTTTTGAGGAAAAGTCAACTTCAATATTCAACAATAGCTGTGCTGGAACTTATAGCTCCCATGTGTGTACATACATGTCATCATTACGCAGTACTTGACAGGCTATATATTATTCACACCTGTATCACACGTGCATCTTCGATTCATAAAAATAATTACTTGATAAATGTTTTAGTAGAAATTAGGGTGTCAAGCATTTAATTAAATTACTGTACTTATAGCTGTTCCATTACACTAAAAAAATTTACACTTAAAATATCTTTGCGTTACAACATAACATACAGCTGCTAATGCTTATGCTAAGGAGCGACAAGATTTAATATGTTATTACAAGCAAATAATTTTGCCTTTGTTTTTCATTTCTTTATTTAAAGGCTTAAGACTGATCGTATACTATTTTTAGTTTATCTTTCCTGTATAATATGTACTGTATGTATAGTAAATGGTGAAATATTATTAATTACGTTGTATTGTGTATTATTGTAGTATACGTGTTTCATATAATGCAACACACATATATATTCTACACAGTATAAATATGTATATGTGAGATGGTCATAGATAATGGAGAGTCTGCAGATTTGATTATTATGTATATTACTGTTGCAGGGATAATAACTGCTTGGGAAGCAAACGCAGAGGCACAGAGAGGAGAGACGTATACAACAAAAAACAAAACCATAGCCTTCTCCAAAGTACAACAGGACCGTGCAGATGATTTTTGATCGACAGTTCTGTCTAATCACTTGATAAATAAGCACACGCTCTCTCGGAGCAGAGCCTTTTTTAACAACGAGAGCTGTGCGTTTCAACTTGTTGCATATATATACACGCAATACTTCAACGTGTATGTATAGTCAACCCATGGATCGCATGTGATTTCATTTATTTTCACTGTGCACAGATTCCCCAAGTGTTCGTCTGACTGTCTCACAAACTGTATAATATAATTTATATTATTGACTCATCACCAAAAAAAAAACGTTTCAAACTGCAGTGATTTTGTGCTGAAGTTTAAAACTTGTTAAAATATTGTAAGTATATGCAGAAGGGGAACTAGAAATAGTTTTTTATACGATATAATATAATAATATTATATATATATATATAATCCTGCCGACTTCTTCCTTTCGCCCTATAGAAGATCCAATAACAACAACAACAACAAGTGTTTTTGTCTAACTTCCCCCTATACGTAACTAAACTATTTATTATTTTATTATCAGTGTGCAGTTGTATTGTGTGGAGACGGTTTATCAAGTTTTTTAGTGAAACCAGATAACTTGTTGTTTGCCATTTACAACACAGTGAAATCTTCGCAGGCATCTCTTTCGGTTTTTCACTCTCGGGAATGCTATAATATAAAGTGCACTTACTACAATATAATCCACCCAGCATTATCCCCGTGTGCAAGAAGAGCAACGACCTATATGCCGACGAATGACAACAAAATAAGGATTTTGTGACAACTTTTGCCGCGTGGCTACACTTTTTAGCTTATATCCACATTATTTTTGTGGCATCACCACCTCACTTTGACCGGCCCGAAATTTCAAGACTCTAAAATGACACTCAAAAGGACAGCATGTATCAGTAAGTATATACTATACACAGATAATTTGGAAAGTTCTAAAATACATTCAGATTGGTTATATTATTATCTCTACATAAACCCAAAAAGCAATGAGGCCACACACATATTATCAGTTTTATTTTTGGGCGAATTCAGTTTTATATTGATTTGAAGAAAGTATGTATAGAGAGAAAAGTGGATTAATTCTGTGAGTTTCCTTTCAATGTAATTATATTTGGATGAGTTAGCACAAACTCGTGAGATGTGTGTATAGAATATAGAAGATACTATCTTATCTGGTTGCACAAAGGTGCAAAATAGGATTAATGATCTTTCTCACATTCTCACCATGTGAATGAATGCATCGTGCATATAGATTACATAGACTACTATTGCGCTATTGCGTAGGCAGAATTTACATTTCGCCGCATATAAAAATGCAGTTTGACAATGCGAATGTACTGCGAAAAAAGCGTGTGTTCAAAATCACTGAAGCGCGAAATGAGTCAACCAAGGATTTCAGAAAAGAGGTCATGTCATAGCTTGCCCGGAATTAAGCTTGGTTTTGTCACATGCATATGCTCTCCCATGTATCGGAATTTTTATTTTGGTTTGTTTATTATTATTATTGTTATTGTCAGACTTAGCATTTCCTAAAATCTTTTAAAATGCTATGTAATGAAATTTCGAAGATAGTTTTCAAAATTGTTTGTTGCTATAAGTATAGAAGAAGAGCAAAAATCCAAAATACGTACTAATTATACAAGAATTTAATCCATATTTTCATTAACTACTGGAAATTCCGTAACTATTCCAGAAAGATAGTATACTATATATAGGTAGTTCCTGTTCACAATCGCTGCTCGCTTTTTATCTTCTTAAGATTTCACGCTTCTGTAGCATACACATCTACTATCTGAGTTAATGGGAGGCATGGAAATTTTTTATTATTTATGGTGCAGTAAACCAAGTGTGCAAGTGTTTGCCCCATGTATAATGTTACATCTTGGTTTATAGGGATTGTCATTAGTTTGTCATAGGTTGCAAATGTTTCCAGAAGACAAAAGATATTATATGGTTAGTAGTTCAGTGTCTGACTAGAACAAGTGTATCCCAATTGAAGTACGATATCAATTCTTCTCTCATCCCCAGGAAGAATTGTCTTGTGGGAAAGAATAATGCCTTTGGCTATACATTACATTGCATGTTCAGATTCATTGTTGACGTCTGTATGCAGTTGTCATTCAGAGAGGAATAATTATTATTGTTGTCGCAACATCACATGAACTTCATCTGTCCTCAGGGCTTTAACTACAATTTATTGACAATGTCTTTCAATCGAATATGCCGGAACAATTGAGGTTGTTTAATCACCTATTATAACTTACAAAAAAATGATAAATACATACTATTTGCTTCAAATTGTAGAAAATTAATATGATATTATTATTCATTTAGTACAAATTTTTATCTCAGGATTTGACGAAATGCTGCGCTGCAAGCTACAGTAATATTTATGCTGGTCATATGCGAGTCAGTGCCGTTTTGTTATATGGTTCACGACCCCTCCTTGTAATTGTAACAATTATTGTTTTTCAATTTCGGACATGATTATTCACACTTGTACCTCCACTACAGAAGTGAAATTATGTTGTATAAATGAATTTTTGAGAAGCATAGAACTTATGCATTAGTACGAAGAAGTTATATTGTTTCGAGACAAATTGGCGGCGTCTGTATTGCGTACCATCGCCCTCAATTCGCATAAAGGGTCTGAACTAAAGGAATGAGTTGTGAATCAATATGTAAATAACTTCTCTCACTTTCGCTTCTACATAGTTAAAACGTATACATGCATTTGTGATGCCGAAGTTCCCTCTGAATCATAGTTGTATGTAGTAGATACTTCCCAAACAGAAAAATCAGTAAGTACAGCTATAACAAAAGAATGGTTTGATCATGCGATGAAACTGGTCATTTCTAAAGCAGATCATCCTCTAAAGTACTTATAGTAAGTATAATAACAATACCAAACTAATAATTTGAGAATGGTAGCATGCTTCAACATCAAAGGGATGATGAATGGAAAAGTCCCATCGCAAAATAATTCTAAAGAATATTCAGCGTTGAAAAATTTGAGCAATCCAGATTGTTTAAAGTAATTTATACAACAGTATATGGCTGTGTATGGATGATTTCCTAACTAATGCTTCCAAACCTCTATAGGCGCAAAGCCGGAAAGCTACGTTCCGAATACTGGGTGGGCATTTCATGCATTTATGATGCACATAATCAATGTTAGTACGTAAAAATAATTATCAAATTACAGCTTCATTTAGTATTTATTACTGTATTTATTCTTGTGTTGACTATGAGCAACAAAGGGACACCTTCCAGTTCCCAGCTATATAGCTCTATTAGTCTCTCATTTCGAAGCTCCACTGTTGCTGCTTGTCGGATTTGTCGCAAGTCACGAGCTCTGGATGGGAGTGACTGAAAAGTTAATAAAGATGGATTCAAATGATTGAGCTTGACACATCTTAAATACTTACGATTACTATAAAAAATAAGCACATTATAAATTATTTTCATTTTATTTTAATTAATTTTGTTAACTTACTGGGCTCTGGAGGATCCTTTATTCAGCTTGTCTTTCACTTCGCCCTTCAGTTTGCCAAATATGCCCTTCTTTTTGCTACAAGTAAAAAAGCGGAAGTAATGAATATATTTCTTTTTTACATATCCTTGAACAGATTAATCATTCTCATGCAAATTTGAGATAATCAAACTCACTCAAGATTCTTTAAGCATCTATCAGTGGAAAGGTTCTTGATCAAAAAGTATTTGTCACTCGCTTTCACAAGCTTCCATTGCTGACTTTTCTTGTCGTTATTTTTCTGTATTTTCGAAAAATTAGCATTCAGTGTTTAGCTAAAATGTAATAGATTAAAGAAAAAAGCTGTACTGATAATGTAAGTATTACTTCCAAAACCGCAGCTTGTTCTTTCTTGTCCTCTGATAAAATCAACACTCCTTCGGGCAAATTATCCTTGCGGCCCTTCAGCTTTCCATCGAATTTGCTCTGTTTTTTCGGTAGGAGAATGAACTTCTCGTCGTCGGAATCTTTGGAGCATTAAATTAATTAAAAACTATAGAATGGAAATGTAGTAGGTATTTATTAAGAAGTAACGGGATACGAATTTACCTAGCCCTACAGCCAGCCATTTCTGATTTAAATCGTCATCGGCTTTTTCCAGTGACACTTTTTCGCCAGATTCAGGGCTTTTTCCAGCAGTAAGAACAACCTTCGAAAAAAATGTAGATATTAGCTCTCTTCACATTCAATAACTTATAAATTGAAATAGAAAGAAATTTACGTCTTTATTGGCCCGGTTTCTGATTTCAAACAAATGTCCATCTTGCAGACCTTTGGCTTGGACTGAAGCCGCAAGGTAGAGTGCAACAAGGAAAATTAGTTTCCACATGTTTGTCTCAAATAAACTCGATCTTGTAGGCAGTGAAATAAATGCGAACGCACAAGGTAGGTAGGTAGGCACAACTCAGTAGCGTAAAATGTAATAAACAATATTTTTGGATGTGACAGCCATTATAAGCTATGGATATCAAGGCAATTAAGATCAATAACCTATTTATAATTACCTTTTAATTAGGTGAGCTCATGTTGTGGTCTCAGATATGAGAATTGCGTGCCTGGAAAGTTTTTAACCGGTACTCATAAAAGATTCTTTAGAATTTTGTCGGTTTCAGAAACGAAACTTTATCCAAGATATTGTTATACAGCTATTAAGAATTTTTTATTTTGTAATAATAAATATGCTGTGATAATAGTATCTATTGTTGACAAATTTTCATAATTGAACTCCGAAATGACTCATGAATAATTAAGTTTCCGTAATGATTACCTGGCGTGCAAATTGAATTTTGTTTATCCAAAACTTTTCACATATTCACATCAACAAATGATTTTCTGTAAATTATTAGTTTCACTAATATGTTTATTCCACCTGTCTCAGGTAAATTAATTCCTCATGAATAATAATTATTATTTAACAGCTATGGAGAAATTGAATATATCCGCATAATACTACTACTACTACTCGGAAACAGCCCATATTCACGTATGGGATATCATCAGTTAATCATCTTGTCCGTATTATAATTAATTTGATTATGAATTTTTGCATCTGTTTGTTCCCCTGCACTGGCAACAATCCGTGGCCCCTGAATTCATTTGTATCAGTGACCTAAGAAAATGTCCACCCGATGTTGTTTGAACTGAAATGTAATGCTAATAATAAGTCTTACTTAGGATGAAGAACTTTCAATCCGCATGTATTATTTTCAAGCCGCTATGATCATACTAGCGGCAATGCATACTTATAATACGATGGTGGTTGAAGGATGATTTCAAAGAGTTGAAGAATATTTAATCCTTCAGTCTTGACGTACAAAGTTTACAACATCAGTGTGTAGTATAGTGGTGTAGAATGACGTGACTATAAGAAGAGTTTTTATTATGAAGGCAAGTTGAAAGTTGCATGCCGCAACGTCTATGGTCTTGTATTGTTGTCCGTTGTATTCCTCTTGTTTTTCCTTCAGTCAATAAGACAGTCAACAGGTAGTTCTGATTTGATTACTATGTAACCGTCCACACGATAACTATTTGCTGTTTGAACGTCGCTTTCACTTGTATTGCTTCTATCGTTAGTATACAAAGCACTTACACATAGAATTTTGAGTTAGAGAGTAGGGAAGAATGTATTTATAGCAATACTTTACATTTTAGTTCAGTACTACGCCTCGAGTAGCATCATGAATGGAAGAACAGTAGAGCCACAGATTTTTCATTTTTACACGTTCGTCAGCAGCAGATGGTAACTTAAAAGTTTCAAGCCGTCGGTCATTGTTGCTGGCAATAGTAAATACTACACCCATGTACAAACAGAATATCAGGGAGGTTTAAGATTAAAAATAAAAATAGGTAAGAGGTGTTAGGCATACAATTTAAAAGATTTTTCCGTAGTACTTAAGGAAAATTGCCGATGATAAGACTGCCTACAACTGCATACTTTAGTTGCATAATTTATCTTCTTTTTATCAAGAATCTATTAATATTTTATGGTTCTATAGGACTTGTCATATCTTTCAAATGGTCTAATCTGACCAAATTTGGATTTACGTACTACTGCAAGTGTAACTTGGTATGCGTTCGTGATTTCTACTTTTAAACCCGTTCATAACATTATATACTTTCTGATTTTTCCTGAATTTTCTTCAAATTGTCAAATGGGGGCACAAAATATAATAGCATAAAAACATAATTATTTTTCTGCATTCATATCGAATTAAGGGCAGCCAACAATCATGAAAAATAACAAGGCAAATGACAAAGCAGATGACTATACAGAAATCTCTGCCTGTAACGAGAAGCGAAGAAGATGTAGCACGTATG
Source organism: Lipothrix lubbocki (assembly GCA_034696945.1). Lineage (NCBI taxonomy): Eukaryota > Metazoa > Arthropoda > Collembola > Symphypleona > Sminthuridae > Lipothrix > Lipothrix lubbocki. The sequence continues at coordinate 112,159 of JAQGAK010000144.1, forward strand.
ATTTTCTAAGTTTTATTGCCTACGTTATAATAATACCCTAAAACGTGCTTGCAAATGGAAGTTTCTCCAATAATTATTTATTGGTGTGGACTATACTAAATTGAAAAGAACTGTTTTGCACTCCGTGGGGTAAATATAAGTACTTGTACCTTACCAACTTATTGTTCAAAACAGATTTTCAAGGTTATTAAAAAATAATGCACCAATTAAAAATACAAAGAGTCAGTTGTTGTTTTATTCGCTTTGATGAGCGACACAAATAGGTTGCTTCCGTTGTTCCCACTCAGCTGAGAGTTACCCTGAAAATAGTTCATTTCATTCAGGCATTCTAACTTAATGAATAACTATATATGTGCTTTATGGACTTCAACGCGAGTAGTCACGCTGGACATGTATACTAAAAGCAAGTTCATAACCGTATATTGCAACGGTTTTTAGCAGGATTTTTATTGATTTGTCATTGGCCCGGATTCTACTTGGTTATCATGCGTAGTTATAGTAATTTGCAAGCCTTAAAAGAATATCTGTAAATGTGTATTAATAACATTAATGCTTAAGTGTATCAGAAACGCTTTTGCATTTGGAAATACTATAGAATAATGTTATTTGCAGTGTATAAGATTTGCGTAATATTGTTTCTAATTTGGCATCATTGGATTGTAATTTATTTATAACATCTCCAATTTATTATTTCGTAAATTGAAGTTGCGGTGCAGTGCCTACACTGCACTGTATAAAACATGCTGCAAATAAAGACGGATGGAATCAAATAGAGCACAGGATGATTTTTATACAGATATTACACAGCTTGCATAAGGTAGGAATTATAGCGTGGAAATCGGAGGGGCAAGGTCTTACTGTTTAGAATTAAATGTGAGTAATTTCTCACATTACATCAAGTGCTACTCTTCATTTCATTTCAAGGAAATCCTTACTGCAATTAAGCATAATTGCTACTCCGTATACGCTGCATTGTTTAGAATGGTGGAGTCCGCCTCGGTGTAGAGTTTGAAATCTTATTATCCCCACCACCATAATAAGTGTCGTAAGATCATATGAAATTCATTTACGGGTCAAGAGGTTTATCTATCTTGGTTTGTGCAGGGAAATAAGAAACGAGATTAAGTGGCATTAGTGACATTTTAGGCGACTATAGACTCGAATCACGAAACTTAATCAGTTTAAATGAAGGGTGCAACAAACTCAAAACAGAGATGTTTAACTGTCACGTATTACACTGTTTCTGGGCATTTATTAATTAAGGTCATATTTTTTGCCTTCGTTCCTTGTATATGCGTCGATGGCGGGGGACATTAATACTTTCAGTTTTCTCATGATGCATGATTATGTTCCTAAATGTATAATTAAAATAAAAATAAACCCAGCTTACTCCCATTGTAAATATTTAAATGTTTTTAGCGTCGTTTCATGAGTGAGACTGTAACTGTTTCCATTTTTCGTATTACCTGATATGGGAGAGAATAAGACGTACGGTGTTTTCGACATCCCGCTAAGTGATTTTTTGTGAATACACCTCCTTTGTCAGAAACTCCGAATGAGATTCAATTCACCCACATGCTCCTAATGTTTAAAATCTTATCATATACAAGTATCATGCTTGTCTCAAGGAGATTCGGTAAGTAAAAACTGACAATGAAAAAGTGCAGAGTGTATCTATGTACAGCTGCTGGTCGTCGTCGTCAGTACTGGGACCTTTACTAAAGCTGAAGTCTTAACTGTTCCTATTTTACGTTCAAATGAAATAAAAGCTCACACACGTACACATTTATCTACCTACATATATACTGAGATCTGTACAGTAGAACAAAATGTAGTGCGTGCAATGCCTATATAAGCCGTGTAATAGTTTTGCTTGGATGTGTCTTTGTTACATTGACATTCAAAAACATTCGGATTACTAAGAACATTTGTCTTTATGTTAGCACTCATGACGTCATGACCACGACTGAAAGATGTTGATTATTCAGTCTTGCTCAACGATCATTTGTACTACACAATTCTTTCTTAATGTATTGTAAATCACAGTCTCAAGTGGGTTTCAAACTATTAAATTTTAAATTGAGACGTGTTCACATTTCTAAAATAAGACTCACCCGCCTTATGGTGTATGAGTAATTATCTTATACAATGATATGATGTTAATGTCCCGATTTTTTGCAATGTAAATATGTCACCATTGCGAATGTACTAATAAATACTAGTATAAATATGGCATAAATAAAAACATTAAATAAAAGTTGGTAAAGGATTTTACAGCATATAACTGCATCACGACATGACCGTAGTCAATGATTGTTAACAATGTGTGTACCTCTATACATAGTTGAAGCAGACATGGCCTGCAAGAGAAAAGACTTTGGTTTTGATGCAGTATTCGGTCCGACGATTAATTTTCCTATTGCCCTATAAGTGGATATACAAACAAACATTGTATTGACAGTGTGAGTTCACTTTAACAAAGTCTAAAGTACAGAGTGGCAAAATAACAAATGTCCTGTGCGCACAGCACAGTGCTTTAGAAGCTTAATCATTTGTACAAATATATTATTCTAAATACTTGGGAAAACTCTGCTGACTCATTTTTAAGCAATTAGATGAATGTTTATATTACTTGAGAATGCGTCGTCAGGAAACTATAATCTTTTGTATGTTTATAGTTTAATCAAAGTTACCTAATTACATAGTTAAATATGTGGCTATGTATGTACTATGTACTTATATCACAATCTCACTGGAAACATAATCATTCATCGCTAAAAATAATTTTTGGGAACGCATGTCAGTCAGCCGTGGACAACAATACGATTTAAAATAATATAGATATACCTAATATTGAGGTGAAGTATAATCTATTCTAGTGTAAACTTGATCTTTAACTATCACTGTGATGACCAAGGTCACCTTTACAGTACACAACCCTGAAGCAAATTATGAGACTTGGTTCAAGATTGAAAACCCTAAGTAATTATAACATATAACTATAAAAGTTATCTGGGGTGCATTTCTGAAGGGGACGGTTATGTTGTAATAGCTGTTATCATTTAATTTAGGAAGCTACATATTTCGGAACTTTCAAGTAAATATTTTGTGAAATCGGACGTGACCATTATGACCGTCGTGATTCGTGATATCTGAGATTTTGTAAAGGAAGAGATTATAGGTTTGGTAGTTAGTTATCTTTATTTCTCTTGTTCAGTTATGTACCATTTTGTGGCTTTTGCCTTGACCGTATCAACAAACAAGAAACAATATTGGAAAAGCTTCTAAGAAGCCTATTGAACACACTGAAAATCTAGATATGGGAACTAATCTGGCATCAAAATGAGTAATATCAATATTTCAATATCCATTAAGCGTGAAAATTAGTAGTAAAATCCACTTATATGTTGTTATATCTACCATAATGCCGTGAGTCGTGAAGGCAGGCAATGAATAATTTGACAGTTTCTGGTTATGGAATTGAATTTCCTCAGTTCTTTGCACGTATCTCCATATTCATGTTAAGCAAAATAATTACATAAATATCAAAAAATTAAAATCGCTACTGATTGATTTGAAGATAAAGAAGCAGGAAACTTACAAAAATCAGATGGTAAAATCAGAAAGGTCTGATAATGGATTTTCAAAATGAAGTAGAGAGAAAAGAATATATTATATATACATAAGGTTAAATATAATTAATAATGCAATCATTGCTTTCTGTTGGCATGATCGTTGTGAGTTATCTAATAAATTAATCTAATTCAGGTGGTAATCGTCGATATAAACGAATCGTGCACATGCTTGCACCTAAAGTGGTATAATTTTGAAACACACAATGGGTTACCTTGGTGGGTGTCCAGGTGCGTGTTATTACAAAATATGTCTCCTTAACTCGAACGATGTAATCATTATTCTATGTTTGGTGACAGATGCTGATTGATGCTTCATTTTGTAGTAGCTTCTCATATTGCGGACCCAATTGAATCTGTAGTATCACTCGGAATTTTAATTTTTTTTTAGAAATGTTCTCCATCTTTATGATTCCAAAGGGAAGAATTAGTATACACAATATTTAATTATATAACATAATATGTCCAAATCAGAATTAGAATTTGATGCAGAGACAATACCTTATGTATTGTATTGACACGCAGAGATGCAGAATTTAATAAAATCAGAGATAATCAGTGTTTATTTTTGTCATAAACACGTGTAGAAATTACTAATCTGTAAATCTCCTAAATAATACAATGCATGCTGAAAGTGTTGTAATATAATATTTTGAAATATATATTCCGTTGTAACTAGAGAGTATATCCAAATATTTATATCTGTGTAAAACTAGTTTTCTTGTAATTATATATAAGAATATACGCCTAAGGGAAACGAGATAGTTTGTTCTACATATGTACAGATAGTACATGTACAATCATATTGTCTCCGTTCATCATTTGTGTATTTACTTATCGGCGAGATTTATCAGAGTAACACTTAAATTGGCAACAGTAGTGAGAAGAAAGCAAAATGCATATCTTCCTGCACAGATCCATTCGTGTGTTTGTGATAGGCCGTTATTCTAAAATACCACACAAAGAGAACCCACACCTCGAAATCATTTGTAAACAGTCCGTACAATACTTGCATAATATCAGTGTGATAGGACAAATAGTTCGTACATTATAGCTGGGGTGACAAGGAAATATCTAACGAATTTAAGATTTTTCGTGGGATCGAATACATGTGCGATTCTTTAGAGCCTTATTTTATGACGAGGGTGAACGTATCTTATTATTTATCATTTTAGAGTTGGCTGAATTAACTGTATTGAAGGATACGGTGTGAATTGGGGCATGTTTTCTCACTGGGGTTATATTTCATTTAAGTCTTTTGTTACAGCTTAAATATGTTTATCCAGCATTGTAATAAATGTATTTCATGTTTGTGAATATTGAATTGCAAAATAAGTACATTAATTTGTAATGCAACAAATCTAAATTGTAAAACTTATGACTTTCTGTAAATCTGAAGGAGCAGTTTAGCTGTGTTGACACCGTATGTTCTTGTTATTTTTACCCGTTCCCGTCTCCCGTTGTTTGTAAATAGCATCTGTCGTAGCTAGTCGCCGCATTCGCATCCGTTTTCTATTAGGGGAAGCCCATATGTTACATGGAATCTTGACTTTTGACTATGATTACGGAAGACTTTTGTTTTCCTCTTTTGAATATAATTACTACTTAAGTACGGTATCGGAAGTGCTTCATACTGCCTTTGGTCAGCAATATTTTAAAATAGTTTTGACTAAAACTAACAACAGTAATTACCAATTTCGAATTACTTATGGCTGACGTAAAGTAGATTGATTTTATAAAACTAATTTGTTTTCATCAATCATTATATACCGACTTGCCAGAAAAATAAAACAAACCAATTTTCAATCCAATGTCTTTTAAAATAATTATATAGTGTCCAGGTCAAAATGACTGCCGTAGTTGTAGTATGTAGATATAAGCGAAAATAATGTTTCAATTATTTTGGTCAAATACAATATTGTATCTTGTAATCAATGCATTATTCATGGCGTAATCTTGAAAATTTGGCTCCGTAGTTAGGGGAGACTGGTACAGCTTGTTCAAAGAATGTACATTGGAGTAACACTTTTGTATGCACGCTACGCTGTTGTTGAAATAAATTATTCTGTTTGACTCCAAAACCTAGGAGAGGTTTAGTATTTCACTTACAACATTGACAAATAGTTGATTGTATGGAGTTCTCGGAAGCAACAAACAAAACATGGGGTTCCTAGACAGAATAAACCAGGAATTGTAATAGCGCCAAATACATTTGCCTATATTGCCTATCTCAGTCTAAGCTAGTGTGAAGTTGGGCTAGGCTATGCATACAGTTGTAAAGAGTGTTAATTAGCAATCTCTTTTATGTTTTGACAACGTTTCTTGATGCAAAGACTTTCGTAGGAGTACATACCTACATCCATACATTATTGCCGAATTTGAGTTGATTTTAGACGAAGTAGTTGCATTATAGGTATGTGCGAAAATGTGAGCGCGAGAAGGAATCAGGTTACTGCATGACTGGGAGAGAATCTTTTATCACAAACTCCCAACATATTCAAGGGCCTACGATAGAGTTACAGGTCATCGCGGGGTTAGGACCTGACAATGTGTTAGTGTGTATATATCAATTAGTGAGAGAGAGAATGATTGGATGTGCAACCATTCTCGTTCATTATATCACTCCTGACGACTCCTGCTATGGCATTGTGTACAAACCAAAAACTTCACAGATGTGAAAAATTCTTTGTAAAAAATTGATTTAACTTACAAGTAAAACCAAGTTGGAGTGTGATCCCAATGATTTATATCACTTTAAGTTGTTTGGATTTCACTAATCCTGAGCGCAAATAATCTGCTTTTAGCAAAAGTATAATTATTGCCGTTTATCTCTTGGGGATGGTAGCTGTGGGACAGTGTACATTATGTCGATTGAATTGAGTTTTCCCATGTAACATAAATACACGTTTTAACCATAGTAAACAGCTCTATGGTTACAATATATAAAAAATTTCTGAAATTTACTGCACATTCAACATACAAAGCGATACCTTCAACTTTCAAACCTTCAAACATTAATGACCAATAGCTTGAGGCTTTTTGATTCATGAGCATATTCAAGAGCGCAGAACTTTTTTACTTAATTATCTGAAATCCCACATTATACAGATACTTTTGTACACCCTACAGCACATACCCAGATCACTGTATTCTGACGCTAAATGGAGTATGCTCGTAGTGTTTACATTCCGCCATTCTTGACTTTTGTTGTTGTTATTTGCATATTTGTTACTTCATTTATTACTTCAATTGTATTACTTTAAAAAAATTTATAATAAGACATGATTCAAAGCTTTTCTAAGCTAATTTACATAGACGTGCTTAACTGCATGCACCCTATAATATGCGATGGTGATGAGATGATGACAATAGAAATACACATATGCTGAGGTCATATAGCTTGCCCAATGTTTAAAGTATAAACTTCAGAAAGTTTACTAGTAAACATCTCAAATGAATTCATACCGCATAATCCGCACTCCAGTGCTTTTAGCTTTAGTACAAGTATACATACATACAATACATTCAATTTAAAATCTTTTCAGTTTGCTGTGATTTTTCTATTCCGTATAGTCGTAATAAGTATCCTCTTCATTTTGTGCTGAGGAATAATTGTACCTCACAGTAAGTTTGTGGATGATTTAAATAGGTACATACATGCCGACGCTTACAGAATAACTATAGAATAATGCACATAAATCAAATGAAAACAGTTCATGTCGAAGGGAAAGCATTTCTTCTTTTTCTTGAAATCCTTAAACTATATAACCGAATAAGTGCCCTTTTGGGAACTAATTATCTGGCAACGGACACATAAAACAAATGTGTTGTAACGGTTGCCTCTTATAGAGTTTTATTATTGTTGAAAGTTTTATGATACAGATTTGCCATACTGCTGAAATATGCGAATATCTATGTGGCGATCGGGTTTGTTTACATCCTTATAGTGCAAAATGTTTTGGTACCGTCTTTACACATGATAATGTTTTATAATATATTATCTTCAATTTCATTACATATAACCTGCTGTATAATATGAGTCATTTTTGCTGTAACATTTGCATTGCATTTGGAAGCTTAAGTTCAGACAATTCAGACTTCTGATGTTGTGGATTTGTTCCCAGCATAAATTCTTTCGTATCGTATGAGTCACATTCATGGCATTACTTTATAGTAGATGCTTCCTGTCCTGTCCATCCTGCCTGAGACAAAGAAAGCTTAATGTAATCTTACAGGCGTATGCTTTGAGATGTCGAAAGTGTATCTAGAGTGTCATGGTGTCAAGTTGAGGTTGCAGGGGATGATCTTGGACATCACGTCAGTATGTATCTTATGTATATTTAGATTTATAGAATATATAGATTTACATGACAATAAATTACCTTGTTTCAGAGAGTGCAAAGTAGGTGCCGCAGACATTGACACAGTTAATAGTTGAATATTAGCTCATTTACAAACCCGTAGGAATTTTGACTTCGAATGCCCATTTCACAGCGTTTCTTCCAATTTTGTGCTCTATTCAATATGAGTAACACAAGTTTGGATAGTTTCAGAGAACAACATATATTTTAACAATTCTTGGAATTTCGTTCCAGTGTTACGACATGTATTTATAAGAAAGGGAACAATATAAGTCGTAGTGTGTGCGAATAATAGCACTTAATAAGTAGGTATTCATAATTTAATTATTTAGTCATTCATATACTTACCCACATACTGCAATATTACCCGTTGTACATACTATACGAATAGTTTTTGCATTCTTGTTTGATTCATTTTGTATTAAGATCCTATCTTTTAATTATTTATTGTAAACATGTGTAAAAGAAGTAGTATAGTGTTAGCATGTCTTTCACACATTCTACAACTGCACTTGGAAGTATGCACTTGCAAAATATTGTTAATTTGAACAAACTAGACATTCATAAAATGTAAAGAGAATTGTATTCACTATCGTCTTGTATACACTCTTGAACCGTCTCGAAATCTATGTAATACTATGTACCATGCGATATTTACAAATGATTATTATTTAGTATAGTTGGAATGTACTTACGGTTATCAATTTTCAAACAATACAGGTTTGCACAAAAATGTACTCTCACGACATATACTCGTATTTACATCGTTAACTGTACATTATAACATAAATCCTTTTCTTTATCAAGGCGTTCAATAATCCTCCATGGTTTCTTACGTATGTATCGATTACAATTGGCTTTTTAGTGTACGCTTCCATCTAGGATTGTATGTTATGTGCCTTATTCATGTCATGCCTCTTCAAAGCACACTATTTCAGCCCAACCATATTCAACTTGAGCGTGGTAGGATTCATAGATATGCCGCTGTAGATGCAATAATTTGGTAATTAAATACCTTTGTTGCCAAATAAAAAAAATTCTATGCATCTTGTCGAGTAGGGTCAATGTTGAATCATTTTATGCATGATGCAAATCAAACTACATTGTGATAAGTACTTAGCATGTTTACTTGTCTTGCACAGGCTAGTATATAGTATAGATATACCACATACACATGCACAATCACTTATGTAAAAGAATGGAAAATGAAACCACTGAAACGAAAAAAAGGTCTTTTTGGGTTTTTGAGTATTTTGAGAATTTGACTATTATTATTGATCGTACTAACAATTATTGTCGATTAAGCTTGGCCAGGCTCTAAATTCATTTTTACATGCAATCAGTAATTAGTTACATTGTATAGAGAGAACAATAACTTATGATCATAGTGTACATATCCCTCGGCCAATTGTAAACGCTTAAAATATTAATTCTGCAAGCTGGGATGTATGGACATAAATCTAGATTATTATTGATGGTATAAAGTCACAGAATTGTGACAATAATGGCTGGCTTGCCTCACCTTAGGTAGGTGGAAAGGTCAGCACTAGTAAAATTGATGCACGATTTGGTATTGCAATTTAAAATAAATGCCAACCAATGGCCAATGAATTATCCTCTTCCACGTATTTTATGGTGGCTCGTAAATCTCGTAATTTGTTCCATCTCAATCTAATTGTCAATTTTTGTGTGTTCACAGGTTTATCGCTCATAATCGGAGTGGGTTGCATCGTGATGGGAGTCCTAGTGGTCTTATTTTTCCAGAATTTAATAGATGCGTTCATAAAGTCGGTAAGTAGTATCTATTTTCAGACAAAGTTATAAGACAAGAGTGAATGAAAATAAATAATTATATGAACATTATTGTATGGTACTTGCATAGTGGTTCCTAATTCATGTTAGCGGGAGTATTGAGGGGAATCCGTAACTGGGCATATCCGCATGTGGGATTCACCATCAGTATTAAATGAAATTTTAGGTGTTGTAACATATTTACAAAGCTTATATAATTCAAATAAGGTAATTTATGAAATTGAGGTCAATGGAATCCCTGAAAATATGAAACGAAAGTAATAATTCATTCTTTGTGCTTTCTTTTTAGCTACATATTTAATGGATTCAGACATAAAGTTCATTTGTGAGGATAGGTGTATGATTGCGCAAGAAAGTTCGACCAATTCAACCATAGACCTTGAGAACAAAAGTTTCTTCATCTTTCGTATGACCTGTTGTACATGTACAGAGTAATTTGGCTCAGCTCTATATGAGTTAGTGTACAAAGTTCAGATACCTGTTACACAGATGACTAGATCTGATCTGATGATGCATCACACACGATGCTTACATACATACATAGAGAGTACATATTAAATTTTCGCCAGGCAGTCCAAAGTAAAAACAAAGTTTAGGGATGGCATAACCAAATATATACATACATACCAATGCTGCTTTCCGGATTCGAATTCATACGTTTGTATATTCATTTCTGACTTTCCTTCTTGCTTAAAATGATAGGTCTGTCAATAGTGAATAACATAGCCTGAGGTCATGTAATAATCCACTACATCAACTAAAGCAATCGTTAAGAACTTAAATTAACACCACAAAGCTTTCTACATTGCATTCAAAAACCGTGATAGAGGATAAAGCCATTAAATGGAGCGTCCATTTATGTCATTAAAGGCAATTAAAACCTGATTTCTTAACTATTTTTCGCACCTTATTGATTCAGTTTCAAAATATTTAGCGAAGGTGCTATCCTATATTCAAGGATGAACTCATCAACTTTAGATGTTTTAATAATCATCTACTGTATGTCCAAGCATTTGTTCGGATCTTATGGATGGAGTATAGATGTACATTGTGGAGAATAGATATTTATAGATGGTACAATCAAAACGTTGTACGATGAATGTACTTACCTATGCATATTTGGTAACGGTTGTGTGCAGATCCTATAGAAAACTATACAACCTGTTGAACATACAACTATTGCAAGTATCTAATAGTAATAATTGACTGAGCTAATTAACAATAAAATATTATTGTAGGAATTACCGCTGCGTAAGGGAACAGAACCTTTCGAATTGTGGAGGAAGCCACCAGTAACTCCGCTGCTTAAAGTGTGGTTTTTCAACGTTACGAATGCTGACGAATTTTTGAATAATGGAACCAAGCTTAAAGTTCAGGAAAAAGGACCCTACGTATACAGGTAACTGACATGAGCAGTTGAAAAAATAAAAATGTTGAGAAAATGTTGTTTGTAATACAGTGCTTTTACTGTAACACTATACACTTTAATAATATTAATGATTAACTGAAAATTCTAGCGAGAAATGGGAGAAAAAGGGAGTCGAATGGCATCCCAATGGAACTCTTTCATATCGTCAAACGAAATTGTATTTCTTTGAACCATCCCTTTCTTTGGGAGCCGAAAATGATACTTTCCTACTTCCAAATATCCCCATGTTGGTGAGTAATTTAATATACATATATAAAATTGCATATCAGTAAACACTGTATTTGAATATTTGCCATGGTGTGACTGTAGGGTTAAAGGCTAAATACCAGAAACGTTTTTTTTTTGCAGAGCGCTGTGGGACAGATGTCGCATTCAACAAAAATCGTTAAAAATGCGATAGCAACACTTCTTGACATCTTGAAGTTACAACCATTTACGAGTCATACTGTTAAAGAATTGATGTGGGGATATGAAGACCCTTTGATAAAATTAGGAAAGCAAGTTCTCCCAGCTGGAAAGCAAGTTCCTTATGACAAATTCGGATTCTTCGTGGACAAGAATAACACTGAAAGCAAGGTATTCACTGTATTCAGTGGTCAAGATGACCTCGAAGACTTTGCACGTATAGATGTGTACAACGGAGCAAAGACTCTAGATTTCTGGGAAACTGATGCTTGTAACATGATCAATGGAACGGATGCTACGGGATTCCCATCGTCCCTTACCAACGATTCAGATATTTACATCTTCCAACCAGATCTCTGCCGCTCGCTCCATCTCCGCTACAACGCAACTGTTCACCACCAGGGATTACCCGGTTACAGGTGGGTTATTATTTGCCATTTGTACACAGAATAGTAGTAAACGTAAAATGAGATAAATAATGGACCGCACGCGCTGGTGAAAGACATGTGAATAAATATTACCACTAGTACTTGATGTTAGTAACCGACATGTACGAGAAAATCATCTCTCCAGCATGAAAAGTTGCTTGAATGTTTAAAGGGTTTGTGTGAATTTTTGTTTTGATTTTGCAGATTTATGCCTACTTTAGCAACTTTTGGTGACGTGGAGACTTATCCCGACAATAAATGCTATTGCGTGGGAGGACCACCTTGCGCCCGACGAGGACTCTTTAACATTTCTACTTGCCAGTTTGGTAAAAATGATAATCAAATTGTCTGAATGGTTCTTGTTCCGATTTTGCTCGCTGATATACTATAACGTGTCAATTTTTATTCAGGATCTCCAATTTTCATCTCGTTCCCTCACTTCTTGCATGGTGACCCCGCTTTGCTTCAGGATGTTGACGGTCTGCAACCTGATCCTCTTCGTCACCAGTTCTACATTGATATACAGCCCGTAAGTTTGTATTTTTAAATATCATACAATTATTATAGTTTTGACAACTATACTAGAAGAGAGTACAAAATGGATAATAATTATTTCGCAGAAACTTGGAATAGCAATGCAAGCTAAAGGAAGGGTCCAAATTAATATTCAAATGACACGAGTAGAGGGCATTCCTCAAACAGCTAAACTTCAGAATGTTCTCATTCCAGTGCTTTGGTTCGAAGATGTAAGTTTAATAATAATAAATACTTCATGCTCTACAAACTGCTAATGGTGTGAATCACTAATATGTGTACCTAAGTGTTGTACAATCTGAGAACCTAAGAATTAGCTCATGTTTTAATTTCCATTATTTTACAGGGTATTGACGAATTACCACCTAAGATTACAGCATTGATTAGCCAGGCTATTCACACCCCAGAAATAGCAAAGAACGCGTTATCGTATGTGACGTTCATTTTGGGTGGACTGCTCCTTGTTTGCGGGATCATTTACTCATTGAGAAGTTCCTATTCTAGGAAAGAAAGAATGAACTCCAATGGACATTCGAAGGTAACAGATTGATAAAGTTCACCAAAACAGTACCATTCATTGCGTAAACAAGTGCACCTAAATAATTTTTGGTGTCTTGAACAGGGAGACATGGAAAAGTCATCATACGGTGTAAAGAATGGTCAGTTTGCTATTAAAACCCAGGTTGAAATGGACGACACGGCAAAACATCACAACGGCCGTGGAAAGGAAGGTGTCATAGAGACAACGTTGAATCAAAAATCTGGAGAAGATTAAATTTATAATTATATGCTGTTTCTCAGTTAACATCAGAGATGATAGGGAATGATTTTACATACACATATAGACACACACAGGTAATCTTACCAAGCAAACGTTGCCATGAAATATTTTTTACAATAAGTGGGACATTATAGATTGCCTTGAGCATTATTATTATATTTTGAGAAATGCATTTTGTGGCATTATTTGTAACCTTTCTTATTTGATTAAATAAAATATACTTGCTACTATTCTTTTATTTTAGTAAAATGTGTAAAAAATTAATATTATTATTGTGAGCCTGATCTATGTGTGGTGTTTTTTTGACGAACAAATTGTGTAGTGCCATAGTTTTAACGTTTGACAATGCCAACAATTTTACGTGATTCCATCGGTATTTAAACAAGTTATTTTCCGTAACTTATAGTGTTTGCAGCGACGACGGTGGTAATCTTCTTAACATCTACACGTTATATTCTGTAATATTTTAAATGTCTTTATTTTTAATATAAGTCTGGTTAGGAAATACCCGACAGTGGCTGTTTAGTACTACAACCTGATTTGTTGTGTAAGTGCAAATAAATAATAATAAAATACGTTATTAATGTGTTTGGGCTCCCAGACTGTTTTTGGTGTTGATATACCATATCTATTGGAGCCCTGTAGGTCAGCAGTATAACTATAGCTATAAAATAATAATATTATTGTTGTTCTATATTATAATTAATAATTTTCTTTTTTGATTAATGTCACCGTACATATATTATTTGATTGCTATACTGAGAGTATACTGAGAGCAAGCTCAATAAGAAAAATGTCTTCCTGCTCTCGACAATAAATTCGCCTGAGTAATGTATGTTTTTTATTATTATTATTATTAATATATGACAGATTGGTTCATAATTCAAATGAATTAGCAATTATTTTATATTAACTATTAGAAACTCATTTGCAAGAACTCCACGTGGTTCGCTAAATGTTCAGTTCCTTACAAAAATTTAATTTGAGTGTAAATAAGTATACACATGTATTTTAGTTTTATGTATTTAAAAAGAATTCGGTCGACTACAATGCATTGCAAGCATCGACAATATGTACACGTACGGAGTTTGTGAGTGAAGGATTCGAATATCATATTTGTATAAATACAAGAATAACATAAAATATTTTGCTACAAAGAGAGTTGTGTAGTAGTTTTTGTGAAATTATTGTATTCAATTCAGAATAAATTCTACATTTACTTATTTAAGAAAAACCCGTGTCTCATTCGTGATTTGTCTTTTTGTATTTCTGCATCTGTACAAACTTTATAAAACATCATTCTGTACATCAGATTAAATAAAACTTGCTCAATGTACAAATCCATGTGGGTTCATAAAAATTATTAATTAATAATAATAAAATGTGGGTTCCCAGTTCCTAGCCAGGCACTTGCCACAGACACCTTCATATTCATATAGAAGCGTTATACAGCAGCTGGGGCACTGTGATAATTTTATTGTCAATTTCCCTTCAAGGCTTTTTACACATTTATTTGATATACAATAGCCCGTAATTATTCAATTAATCTCCGACAGTCTTGAACTATCCGGATCCGGGTATTTTTAAAAGCCCTTGGTTTTAGAAAACTAATCTATAGATAATAAATAAACTAATAAAAAGATAAAATATTCAGCAATTTTGTTTACACAATCAATCGAAAAATTCCACAATAATTTTTTTAAATAAACAATAAATAAACAAATAGAGTAATTATCAATAATTCTTAAAATAGTCAATAAACTTCATAAAGTTTCAATAATCCATAATAAAAAATGAAAATCAATAAACTGCATAAATGTAATCAATAATAATTTTTGCAACAAAATATTTTTTTTTCAAAAAATCACTTACTTTTTAAAAATATCCATAAACAAATAAAATAATCAATGAAAAGCATTTAATTCATTTTAGATAAAGTAAAAGCTTTATTATATAAGTACGCTAATCAACGTGCTAATATGCCGGACCAATCCCCAATGAACATCACCATCACCGCCATCAATTGCTGCAAAACGTTATTTATACTTACAGATAACGTCGCTATTTAATTTACATATCGTAACCAACAGGTTTCTCACGATCTATCTTTATACCATAAATACCATTATTATACGCAGAATTAATTAAAACCCATAATTAACCTAAAGCTCTAAAATCCCCCATCTACACTTTATTTATTTTATTTATTTAACCTCCAAATTCTATAGGTAAACGGTCAAAACCGCTTAATTAACCTCACGTCAACCGTCAAAACCATTGGATTTTACCAATCTCCTCACTCTAAATATGCAAAAACTACACTACTCAAGTTCTCAATTCTCACAGTACAGATTGTACCCAGTCCAAATCTGTCCGTCAATTGAATAAACTGCAAAAAAAGATATCTCGCATACATACACTACTGTTGTGTACGACATGTAAAACATTCAACATCGCTTTGAAATACATTAAGAAAGAATAATAATACCCAAGAAAAACAATGCACAAGAAACAAATAAATATGAAAAAATTAAAGAATAATGTATTCATTTCAACGGTTACGTGGATAATTAAAGAAATAAAAGTTTAATTTAATTATTAATTAGTTAAATTAAAATTTTATAAAATTAATTAGTAAATAAAAATTAAAGAATTTTTCTAATTAAAGAATGTTTTTAATTAAAAAATTCGGGACAATGTTTAAAAAGCAAATTAAAATATTGAAAACGCAGGAAAACGCATTAATATAGAATTTTCACACATTTTCAACAATGATTTCAATTCAACTTCCAAGGATTATTATTGGGCAGGTGGTTGGCGCCCTTCCCGTTCAAATTTCCCCATATATGTACATGCCATGTGTAGTAAATGCAGGGCTCCGGCAATGTAAAAAGTCCGTCGGGCCTTTAAGCATTGAAAATCCTCCTATATGTGGCTGTTGTTGTGGCTGTGTGTGTGTGTTGTGGAGGCCTTGCCAACACGAGTCAAGGATTTCTGGAGGAGCGACGACGAGAGCTCTGAGCTGAGGAGCTCTGGTGCGTTGGGAAGTTGGTGGGCTAAAGGTGTTTTGTTGGGCTTGTTGAGCCGACGGAGCGAGCCAAGAGAGTCAAAAGTCTGGAAGTATTATATTATAGGGGAAAAGCATAGGAAAATATAAAGCAGGCAGGCAGCAGCCAAAGGCTCACGCGTGCGTCCGACACGGCCATATTGAAGAACAACACGAGGTTGTGGGTTCTCTCAATTTCAGTCAAGAAATTACGCAAGTAAAATATCAAAATTTTCACTCTCTTGTTCAACTTTATTTCAGAAAATTTCCTACCCAGACATTAGAAAATCATGTCCGCCACTAAAGTTTCCTTGCCACCGAAGGAGAATGCGCATTTTAAGCGTATCTTGGTAAGTCGAATTTTTACCCTTTTTTCAGGTCTACTTGCCGCTCTCGTTCGTAACTCTGTTCGTTCTCTCTGTATTTCTCTCGGTCCCTTTTCCTATATAGTAGTCTCTTCTTCTTGCTGATGAAAAAACCGATCAAATTAATATTATTAGTTATAACAATGCAAGGACCAGGATTATTATTTCTATCATTTTTAGAAAATCCATGACATTCGTCTCTGGAGCGAGATCCTGTTTGTAAATTCTAAAATCAATGCGTGGATGTGGATTTATTTGCTATGCTAAAAAATTTTATGTACAGGGAAGATCCACAGTTTCCACAGGAATCCCATGACAAATCATGTAAAATCAACGGGTCTATTTTTAGTCTTGTTGGCTCAAATTTTTGACGCCGAGGGATGCCGGTAGGCCGGTAGCATGGGAGTATTATTTTGATGATGAGGATTCCGCATTTTCGAAATGGATTTTCAAGAATTCGTTTCTCAATTGAGGGATTCGTGGAATTTCAATTCTGTAGGGATATGAGAAATGAGAATTTTGTGATGGACAGCTTTCTTGCATTTGTTTTAGTTTGAATGAGTCATTTGAGCTGATAATGATGAGTTGATGAGACGGCTAGTTGTTCCATTTATTGTTTAATTAGAATTTGCGAAAATATCAGGGAAAGGTTTTTATTAGGAAGATTTGTAGCCGGAATTGCAGGAAAGGATTTATTTAGTGTAAGATTTGATTGCTCAATTTAGACGTTTTTAAAGGAATGGATCCTTTTGATGACAAATACATGAGTGGTGTTAAGCTTGATGATGAATATTTGTATGTGTGACTAATTTGGGAACTATTGATGTTTTTTGCAGAAATGCTATGAAAAGAAGCATTACAAAATAGGACTGAAATTATGCAATAAAATCCTGAATGAGCCTGCCTTCTCCGACCATGCCGGTAAGCTCGTTGGTGCTAGATACATAACCTGGGTTTTATTGTGGGGTTGTTGACATGATTGATATGATGTATATAATTTTCTCCAATAGATCCGTATGAACTCAATCTTTCTGATTATAGAAATTCTCTGATCGATCAGTTATAGACTGAAGGAGTTCAGGTGTTTGTAAATGTTGATTGGAAACTTAATGAATTTTGTGTGTTTAGAAACATTGGCAATGAAAGGACTGATTCTCAATGCAATGGGAAGGAGAGAAGAAGCCTATGCGGATGTTCGGAGGGGTTTAAAGAAAGATCTCAGGTCTCACACGTGCTGGCATGTATACGGGCTTCTACAGGTTGTGGTCCTCACACTTTTTCTCTTTTCATCGACGTGTTTTTTGTGGATATTTTTTGTAACTGGTGAAATAATTTGACTGTTTTGCAGAGGTCTGAGAGGAAATATGAAGAAGCTATTAAGGCATACAGAAATGCTTTAAAACATGATCCAAACAATATACAGATATTAAGAGAGCTGTCCATAGTTCAAATTCACATTCGAGACCTACGAGGATATCGTGTGAGTGCAATATTAGTGTTTTATGTTTTTATGTGTGTTGCCATTTTTGGTCTTGTGTTAGATATTAGATACCTAGAGAGTGATTATCAATTATATAATAAACATTTAATTTTTCGGCTAAACTTATGTTGTAATTTGTAACTCCAGGATACCCGTCATCAATTATTCAACCTTAAACCAGCTCAGCGTGCCTCATGGATTGGATTTGCAATGGCTTATCATTTATTGAATGACTATGATACTGCGTATAAAATTTTAGAAGCTTTCCGAAAGACACAGAATGTATGAAATATTGCAAAATTGACATTAGTCTAATTACTAATTATCCCTAAAGGTCGAGGTACCTAATTAACATTTGTACTTACAGCCTAGGGACGGCCCTGTGTATGACTATGAAAACAGCGAGTTGTTGTTATATCAGAATACCATATTAGAAGATAGTGGGGAATTAGAAAGTGCTGTTAAGCATCTTATAGAAAATTCAAGTTACATATGCGATAAAACAACCTACAGTGAAACTCTGGGTACGCGACTGATAAATTACATTTGCTTAATTCATTTTAAGTTTTACTGTGTACTTGTCATACATGACTGATGTAATATGTTTGATTACAGCTAACCTGTATCTTAAAACTGCGAAAACCAAACTGGCGGAGCAATTATATCGAAAGTTAATCAGTGCGAACCCAGATAATTACGCTTATTATCAGGGGCTGGAGAAAGCCCTTGGTGTCGACGCTAGCCCAGCAGACAAGGTGACACTGTACAGTAGTTTCGCCAAAGACAGAAAAAAGGTTTGCCTACCTAATCGAATGATTTTGGAGTATACAAACGGAGAAGAATTTTTGGAACATTTGAGGCCTTACATGGAATCTGCCTTGACTAAAGGAGCTCCACCACTTTTCACTGACCTCCGGCCTCTGTATATGGATTCTAACAAAGTTATAACCATACAGAATCTAGTCGAATCAATGGTCATTCAATTGAAAGATTATTCACGCTTTTTTGAAGGTATGTAATTTATTTTTCATTGCACTCTGAATTTAAGATGTGATATTCTAACAAAAGGTCTCGGGTTTTGCAGAACAAGAAGAGAAATCTGCACCGGCTTCGGCTCTGCTGTGGGCATACTATTACTTTGCCCAACATTATGACCATTTGAAAAATTACGAAACTGCAATGAGTTATGTGGATCAAGCCATCGATCATACTCCAACTCTAATTGAGTTATTCATGTGTAAAGCAAAAATTTTCAAACACACTGGAGACTTAGCGTCGGCTGCCAAATGGATGGACGAGGCGCGGGAGCTTGATACTGCAGATCGGTATATTAATTCCAAATGTGCTAAGTATTTTCTTCAGGCAAATGATGTCGAACAAGCTACTGCTGTTTGTGGTAAATTTACACGGGTAAGCCACTGTCCTTTGAACACTCCGTATCGTTGTGCCGTATTGAAGTTGTCTCAAACTCATATTTTTTAATTACAGGAAGGTGCAACACCTTTAGATAATCTTAATGAAATGCAGTGCATGTGGTTCCAGACTGAATGTGCTTTAGCTTATCAACGTACAGAACACTGGGGGGAATCTTTGAAAAAGTGTCATGAAGTGGATAGGGTATGTTTAAGCAAACGCTTTTTTCACCCACCTGTAATGTAGTAAGTATTTTACTGAATGTTTCTTATTGCAGCATTTTAACGAAATCATCGATGATCAGTATGATTTTCATACATATTGTCTACGAAAGATGACTTTACGATCATATGTTCAGCTCCTCCGCCTTGAAGATGTTCTAAGATCTCACCCATTTTACTTCAAGGCAGCTAAGTAAGTAATTATTGTTCAGGAACTCCCATTCGAAATGGAAGTAATGTAAAATCAACTAATGACATGGTGGTTCTATTTATAGGTGTGCTATTAGTGTGTACCTTCATCTATATGACCATCCGTTGAAAAATCAGTCCAAAGATGAGCAGATAAGTACGGGTAAGTGGATGTTTGCCTGGAGCTTACTTTCGTAATAAAAATCTTTAAATGATGTTCAACACTAATTCCAATAGATCCATATGAACTCAAATATTTCTGATTTGAAATTTTTGCTGATAAAAATGACATTATTACAAATGTTTTGTTGATACATTCTTCTCCAATCTAATGTCTACGTTTTGTTCAATAGACAACATGTCTCCTGCCGACCTTAAGAAATTGAAGAACAAACAGCGAAAGGCTAGGAAAAAATTAGAGGTAGAACAACAGGTAAATTTGGGCTAGTTACATGTTACCTTATACTAATTGTAAGAGTAGCCTCTACTGCACGCATGTGATTTATTTTATTAATTAACTTTTTTGAATTCCTTAGGCAGCAGCGGCGGCGGCTGAAAAGAAAGAACATCACTTGAAGTCGAAACAGAATGCATCCGAAGATGGCGATAATCACCCTCCTCCGTCTGAAGAATTGCTACCTGAAAAACTAGCATCGACAGCAGATCCTCTTAAAGAAGCGATTAGATTCCTTCAACCTTTGCAGTCATTCGCTTACGACAAAATTGACACGCATCTGTTAGCATATGAAATATACAGTCGCAAAAGTAATTTGGATAACAGTAGTTACAATTTCATTCGTGAGTTGAAAACATTAATATATGACTGGTAATTTGATCTTTTATCAGACAAACCATTGCTGATGCTGCAGAGTGTTAAGCGGGCGTTAAAAATTGATGACAGGCATCCTATGCTTCATCAATTCCTCTCTAATTTCCAGGAATATATCTCCTCCAGGTAAGATTATCTTCAACGCTCTTCATTAATTTGTGATTTGAAAAATTCAAGTTCTTTTAATTGCAGTACAAACAGTGTCGCAAACTGTCATATATTTGTATTGTGAAGACAACCGTAAATGCTCACGCCATTTTAATTTCGTAGAATAAACAGTCTTCCGGATCCTTTGCCTGAGTTTCTGCGGTCAGAGGTGGCGAAAATATATTCTGCAAAAGTATTTCAAGATATTAAGGACAACAATTGGGACTCAATAAGTTCACAGAAGCCGTTCAGTAAAAATAGTGGAGGTACCCTCAATTTCAAAGTAACGTTGAATACTATGACATTGATGTTTACTCTTAAGTTTAAACGGTCTGTTGCATTTGCAGTTGCTGACTCTACCATCACTGCCGCCCTCAGTGACCTTAAGCTGGAAGACTCTACGAATTAATGACTGAATCCCTCTGTCGTTTCAAGGAAGAAACGTAACTTAATATGTAAATACATCAGCAAAGAAGAATCCTTCCGTACCTATCATGTGGGAGGGGTCTTAAATTATTGTTGTTGTTGTTCAAAATTTTCCAACAAATTAAAGTTGTTCTGTGTTTCTTTAATTTAAAAGAGTGACTCCCCCGTGCCACTTTAAAGCTGTACTGGACCCATAAATCTTGTAACTGAAACTTGTTAATGCTCACTCAAAAGAAATAATCTTCTAATTCATCCCTTTGATTATATGCTTTAAAACCTTGATTAGATGTAGCCTTCGTATATAGTTGTATGTTTTAAATCCAGCTAATCATACTCTTAAGGTTTCCTTCTGCTCAATCGCGAACACCTATGCACCGAAAACGATTTATTATTACAGTTTGATGTTACTATTCAGTCGAGCCTGCCATTTAAATAAACATGTGTATTATAAAATTATTGTGAAATGTTTTCTATGAGAATGCATGGTGTATAGAAATGAGGATGCTGAATTTACCAAGGGATGAGTTGAAATGATTCTTTTAATACATGGTGGCGTCGTTCATGAAATCATCGTTCCCATGAATGCTAATGCCAATGGTTGTACATGTTACAAGGTGCCGAAACAGAAAACTTATAAATTCACAACTTTAAACGACTGGATTAAAACTTGTAAATATAATACATTTATTTACCGAGCTTACTAAGACGGTTTACTCGGACGATACACAGTGATATTTGTAGCAATAAGTATCATATTGTTCATTCATAAATACATTTTAAACCACGTTGGTACCTTACATTACGAAACCGATCTTATCAATAGAATATGGCCGTTCGTCTTCACTACTTAATAACGGTCAGTATAATCGTTGATAATGCGTACAAAATTATTCTAGATGTATTTTCAATTGGACGATTCGAACTTCTTTACAATAAGTAATTAAGAGGGAATGATCTTTTTAGTTACGCTGTCATCTGAGTTTCAGTAACATTAATATCCCATTTAAGAATTACTTGGTTGTAGGTGTGGATTTTATTTAGAGTATAAGTACCGTCATCTAATTTAAAACTATCCACTTGCAGCACCTAAATATAAAAACCAAGAATTATAGTTAATCTTGAGTTTTAAAAGATAAGATCATTTCTTTCAACGAGATAAGACGGAGCTGGCAATCGGGGTAAATTGCTTTCAAGGAACTGTAGTAATAAAAATGTGAGGAATGAAAAAATGAGCTTGTTTCATTCCATTGTTACAGCAGCTAATTTACGCTGAATACCGAACTAGATTTTGGAACGAAAACAAGAAATGTTTGTAACAACTTGTATTGCATTTCACAAGTTTGCAAGTTGTTCTTGGGAAAGCTTTCACACGTATTATAACGGTACACCAAATCCAACTACATAATTGCGTAGAAATTCTTAAATGGGCAATACCAAGTTAACTACCAAGGCACTTAGTTTCAAATTCGACGTTCATTGTCAGAAAGCACGACTCGATGATACCGATGCGACCACTTACAATACTCTACTACCACACAGCAAAAAAATTGCCTAAAATTATGTTTTATGATAACTATTGTAGCCTGAAAAACAACCTCAGTTGTTCGAGGGAATGAACAAGGTGTCAGTACGTAGAAATCATCTTAACTTAATAATAATCATAATTTCTCGTATAAAGGCAGAGCTATAGAAGCAGTAGAAATTATTGTAAGTTATAATTAAACGTTTACATTAGGAATGGCACTAGTTAATATTTCATCATAAAGCTACACATCTAAACTGCGTTTTATTAGAAGTGCTGACACGAAAATGTATACTTTACTCTCACTTACATCTGTAATGAATATTTGGCGTACGGACGTAATGTATGAATTACCTGGATTTGCCGTGGTATCGTGGACCTAAAAAGTCAAACTGGATATACATAGCTCGCTGGCATGACATAGATGCAAAGCTTGATTCAGATTATGCAATCTTTTCAATTAAACTTACTTCACTCATATCTCGACAATGTAGTTAGCAGAAACCCACATCCAATTATGACAGCATATCCACTGAACCATCTACACCCAACCCACTGTACTATTAAAATACAGCGGTTATATTACATAAGAAAATTCTTGTTCAAAAAGAATAATAATTCATCTTGAGGTAAAAAATATGCTATCTACTTTCCGTTATTGAACTGCTTCCCATGTAGCATTAAAGGTGACCAAACTTACTTAGATTAAACCAATGACCAAAGTTGGTGTTAAACACATGGAATGCACTCACTAGTAAATACATGCAGAAAATTAAACGGCCCTGACAACGAAGTTACAGTTACATGTTGTAATATAGAAGGCACAAGGAAATATATTATAGACACCTTAGAGCAGACACCTACAGCACTATACTGTTGAAGTCCCTTCATCATAGCCTTCGATCAATAAGATTTGTGCATGGCTAATGACTTTCTGTAAAAGCGTTCAGAAGTACGGTATGAGAGAAATTTTTATAATTAAAACGCGAAGAGCGACGAACATGTTATTAAACATTATTCCTATTGTGCATGTACATCTTATATCAGTCTCTTTAGTCAACAGCGATTAAGGAAACCATTCCAGCAGAGCGGATAAACATTCTACCATTGAAGAGATGAAGACAGACTAGCTCTAAGTAGTGATACACATCCTACACCTAAGTTCTGATTGTTTCACAGTTGATTACCAGCAGATATGTCGACTGTTATAGTCCAACAAGAAGACATCACTTGTTTGTGTCACTTGATTGTCAGTCAACGAAAACACAATTCACGTACTGCACTACTATCACACTTTCACATACAATTGTTTTCCCATCAAGCATTGAATTGTATTTCGGCATTTAAAGTCAGTATAAGTAATAATAATGTTATTTCTGGATGGCAGCGCGGTAGTGGTAAAGGTAAACCCCGAACAAGTTTCCATTACACTCACTATAGTTACCGTAATTTCGAAAATACATGTGATACTTATTATATTGGCTCAATTTTAACTTGTGCTTTGTGTATATCACAATTATTCTATGTTAAGATATGACTGAAACTACCTCCTCACGTTACTCAGCGGCTTAAACTACACAACAGACGTGAGCTATCCGCTTCCTATGCAGTACATGTCATCAAAATAAGAAAACAGTCAAAATCAAGTGGTAACTATAAAACGCGAAATTAACTCCATGACTATTTCTGAAAAAAAAACAGCTGATTATATTGTCAAAACTCCATTCATATTAGTTACAGGTTGAAACTATTTTACTCTTCATCACTGCATTTCGTTAAAAACCTTTAAAACGTAGCTTTAATATCTTGAACATCATTCAAGCAGGCAAACCATAAGCTCCGTGCTTCATTCAGATTCTACAGATACTTCATATAAGAACCTTTGTACTACAATCTCATAATCATTCTCTTCACAAGATAATTGACGAAGTGACTGAAAAACATTTCACGGTATTACTATAACTTATAAAAATCAATAAAACGAATAAAAATGACGATTGCCTCTGGGTGACTGAAACTAACACTTTACGGCGATTCTAACTAATGGCTGAGTCGTATTTCAAGTATACTCTCCTGTCTCCTCATATGATCGGCATACATGCTTACAAACACTTACTTTAAATTTTTGTTAGCATGGCTGGATCGTAACTGCTCTTCCCTGTCCTGACGAGTATGATTCAAAGCCTGAGTTTTAACGTGGTCAATTAATTTATATTCCACCGAACCGTGATCCTCAACGTGAGATGCAGAAGGACTTCTTACATGCCCCAACATTTTTGAACCCGCATGTCTAGAATCTCCATCCGTAGTTTTGGTCTTGCTATCAATTTGAAGATAGATTAACTCGGGCGCCGGTTCATATTCATGAAAAGGGTGTTTCTTTCCTGGCGGAGATACTGCGGATCCTGTTCGTCTGCGAGCACCGGCTGGTAGCGTGTTCGTTTGACTTTTTGGCACCTGGTATTTAGGAGCTGAATCTTTGGCGAAATTATTTCCAGTCTGGCCTTTAATTTGAGCCGGTGTTGGCCCCAGCGTGATTGGACCACTTACTTGACGCTGGCTATTTTTGGAAGGTAAAGTCATTGCGCCGCTGGAATATTTGGTTGGGCATTTTGCGGTTGGCGATTGCTGTTGGTAGGATACGTAACTAGGGCTTTCCACAGGTTTTCTCAGGTCTGGTTTTAAATTTCTATCAATTTTTGGAGGCGCGGTTACAACTTTAATAGAGCTAGCGGGGGTTGTGGTCAAATTCAACTGAGATTGTGAAATCGGATTCCCCGAAACAGGAGGATTTTGATAGACAGGAGAAATATCCGATATATTTGAGTACAGAGCTCCCGCGGAACCAGGAGGGGAATGGAGAGAAGAACATGTTGAGGAAGAGTCATGAGTCTCCTCAAAATTATCATAAGAAAAACAACTTCGTGCAATACTTGACTGGAATAATGGTTTCGTACTATCGACAGACTGAGGAGAAATTACGGCTGATGTCGTTGATAATGACTTTTTAGGGGGGCGTGGGGGTGCAGCTGATGCATTGTGATCAGCGCTCAACGTTGCAGGTTCGACATCAGAACCCTCTCTCTTTGCAGGATGTGTTGCCCAGTTAACTTCCGGAGGAAAAGGAAAGGATGTGTTAGAGTACATAGAAGAATCCAATTTTTCATTAAACCTAATGGGCTTCCCAGTAAAACAGTCTGAGATAGAAATGTATGGACCAGAAATATTTTCCGACACGGATGGACTACTTTCATCACTGCCATGATTGTCCATGACTTCAGGTTGGTTATTCTCGTCTCCTGGTTTGGCGTACACTAAAGGCGAAGGAAAATGGAATTACTTCTGCTCTTCAGTTGCAGTTAAAACCTTACATGTACGATATTTGTGAATAATTAAGCTTACTCTCGGTTCCCTCATCCTCAACGGTTTTGAGACCACACACTTGGCACAAGCACGTAACCCATTTGTTCATTTCAGTTTCTGTATCGGCTGCGAGATAATAGACGCGGCTAGGCGTTCGAAGGTTAAAAGTATACTTGTGTCGGTCCTGAACTGAAAGTGGAGCTGCGATCTGTGGATTTGATGATAAATCCAACTAGAGAATAATTCATTATGACACATAACCCACATTACTTCTTCTGTTACACTGTACAAAGAGAGCTATGGTGTAGAATTTATATCATAAAACGCTTACCTGTTCACACTCATCGAGATTGATCTGACCCTTAAGTCGTCGACGAGATTCATCTGAGAAGTATTCCAGTACGAACTGATTCGGGTAAGATCCAGTTCGTAGAATAAACCATCGCCTTCTCCATCGCTGTAAAATCAAAAACAAGAAATAACTGTTTAGTACAGAATGTCTACCGTGTATATACATAATATACTGCGCCCGGTTTCTGAATAAGAAGTTTAATCAACATAATTAATTAACACGTGTCTTTTTACGTGCATATCAATATGAAAATCTACGCACAATAACAATACTAACACAATGGTATTATTAAGAACATCTAAGAAATAATATATATAAGAAAAATATAAATAAATTCACATCGCTGAAATAAAAACTTACAGGCTTAAATAACCCTTTGGTTGGGGGGGATTTGGTAAGCCATCCATACTGGACAATTTCCGGGGTAGTCGTCATCTTTCAAACATCCGAAAAAATCCACCAAGGAATCACCTTATGAGTTGAAACTATATACTTATACTGGAAGATCTTCAGCGGTTCTCGCAGTCTTGAAAACACTATTAGAGATGTACTTGTACCAAGCACAGGTCGTCCGACGTGAATGAAGATGTAATTATTCTGACATAGAGCCCTGTTGGCAAAATGAATCATCACATTGAACTGACAATAGGGGTCATGCACATAGTACGTAACGCAAAAAATCCGATTTTTTGGACCACCATGTAAGCATATATGTACCATGTTAAAGGATAGGCGCGTAACGCTGAGGTCAAGGGACCCACTGCCCCTTGTAGCGTTAC